>JARHVA010002210.1:1935000-1962500 GCA_037957365.1 Torreya grandis
AACAATATCTATTTACTCATCATTATTAAAAATGATGAGAAAAATTATGAATTAACTTCATTGACCTTCTAACGAGACACCTGATCATAGATGTTGAGTATTGTCTTCAACTCATGAGACTCTAAAATAGAGGCAACCCTAAAAATGAAAGTGTGATCATAAAATTGATGGTGAGATAAACTATTAATATTATCTGCCACTTTGAGACCAAATACCCTGTTAGTAACTTTTGCTTGAACCACCACCCTACCCAAAGCTTTTACCATTAAGATGAAGAAAAATTAAGATAAGGGGTAACCTTACCTTAAGCCCCTATAAGTTTCAAAGAATCCAGGTGGGATACCATTGATCAGAATTAAAACCATAGTACTAGTAATGTAACTTGAAATCTAATTATACCAATCTTTGGAAAAGCCAAATTTCTCAAAGACATTGATGATAAAGTGACAATTGACCCTATCATAAACATTACTAATATCTAATTTTATACACATACATTTTTGGTGATTATGAAAGACAGAATGAATTATTTCATGAGCCATGATAATACCATCTTGGATATATGTCCCTATCATAAAACTCACATTTTCCTAGGAGATAATGAAGTCTATAACCACCTTCCTCTAATTGGCCAAAGATTTATAAATGATTTTAAACACCAAATTATAGAGTTAAATAGGATGGAAATCACTAAATATCACTTGAGATTCCCATTTAGTAAATAGGGAAATGAAATTAACATTCAAATTAGGAGCCACTTTCCTACGATGGTGAGATTCCTTAACCATATTTAAAACATTAACGCCAAAAATATCCTAAGAGGATTGAAACAAGGCTAATGGAAAACCATTAAGACCTAGAGCTTTATATTTTTTTCTTTTAAAAGATAACCAACTAAATTTCCTCTAGATTGAAAGGATCTAATGATTGAGCATTTTACATGGTTGTAACCAATTTAGGAATAAACTCCAATATCAAATTGTGGGAATCCAAATTCGAATGCTCTTCTTGATTGAAAAATTATTGGAAGAAAGGAATGACTTCAGTCTTAATCTCTTCTTAGAAAGATGATACCATATTATTTCTATATCTTATGGTATAAATCCTAGTTGTTGATATTTTGGCTCTTAGTAGATTATGAAAAAAACATAATTGTTTTCCCCAACTTCAAACCAATTCACTCTAGATTTTTGTTTCCAATGAATATTTTAATGGAGAATATTTCCTCATACTCCTACATAATCTTGTTTACAAAGAGATAAATAGCCATATCCATTACCCTCTTCATGACAATATCATTCAATGATCGAATAACATATTCAATCTT
Organism: Torreya grandis; assembly: GCA_037957365.1. Classification (NCBI taxonomy): domain Eukaryota; kingdom Viridiplantae; phylum Streptophyta; class Pinopsida; order Cupressales; family Taxaceae; genus Torreya; species Torreya grandis. The sequence continues at coordinate 1,936,328 of JARHVA010002210.1, forward strand.
CACCTTTTCTTGGAGGATATTTTTAAAATATTCATCATTCCACATTTTAAGACAACCTTTTATAAATTGAGGTTTCTTAATAATTTTATACATAAGAGAACTAAAGGAGGGGGGATAAGCTGACCACCAATTCTTAATGATCTAAAATAGTAAATTCTCATATAACCATGTTAGCTCAAACATTAATGGAAAAATTTTTAGAGGATAATCCGTAAGAATATTGAAAATAGTCATAAAATGATTAGAAATATAAGCACCAAGCACCAAGCTATCCACCACACTATCACTAAGAAACCTATTCAGATTTATTGAAAACTTACCTAATATCTCTATAATATTATCTAGTCCAATTATTTTATTATTACAATAAAACAAAACTAATTAAAAAATCACATCCACAAGGTCATTTTTATGCACAAAATTACATAAATGTAACTAAGAAGGATTTAGACCCATCACCCTAACTAGTTTATCTTGAGGTTGAAGAATGGCATTAAAATAACCACTGTGGAGGATGTTTTCCACAAAAAACATAAACATTGAGTTAGTTAAAACCTTCTAAAGATGCTTCTTCTAATAAGAATCATTATGTTTATAAACATTAAAGATTTAAAAATTAAATCCAATGAAAAAATAGAGAATCTATATAGATGCCACCAAGGACCCAAATCAAACACCATACTATTATCCTTCTAGAGGGACCAAAAAATAGACAAACCTCCATAATATACAATAGCTTCCATAAAAATACAATTCCATCTAACTCATCTTGATTTCATCAAAAAATTTGATGCCTATATTTTCAACTTAGTTTCTTGAATAAGAGTAACATCAATGTTTTTAGAAAAAAATGAGATGTTTCGCTACCCATCTCTTATTAGGGGTGTCTAGGACCCTAACAATCAAATAAATTAGCTTCAATGACCCAAAAGGGGGAACTATACCTCCCACTTTATAGTCTCTATAAAATTCAACAAAGTACCCTATCTAACTTCTAAAATCTCTCCCTTCATCTTGTCTTTAATTTATTTCCTACCCCTTCTATTTTTAGGACAACCATTCAGATGAGATAAGGAACACTAAACTTGATAAATAGAAATCACTTCTCAATAATTCATTTTTTCTTATGAATCATATTTTTCTTATTTATCCATTATAATTCCTTCTACTTATTTTGATTCTAAAATTGGTTTAATCATCCCTTCTACCTACAGAATAGAAGCTTAAACTTACATGTCTTGGTTAGAATATAATAAATATTTGATCAATTTTTATTCATTTTATATAAATTCACAAACTTAAATTAAATAGTATAGAGAGAAAACACTACCATTTTCAAGTTTTTCAACCAAATCTTAGGTCTTATAGATATTCATATTGATGCCATTCTTAAGAAGCCAATTAGAAAAATTAAGAGAGACCAAAACCACTTTTAGATTCCCTACCAAAAGCTTAAAAGGATCCACTTCAAATCCTTTTTCCACTCTACTAGGGAATATTGTGTTTCTATTACATGGTCTTATTTTTACACACTAATGTTTTGTACTATACTATATGAATGACCAAATGGGCATGGGGTGGAGGTTGTTTTTTAAAATAACAAGAATTTTATATGTGACAAGAATGATCACACTGAAAGTAATGAAAAACATTCTTTTCAATGTCCACTCACTAGCTCTAGACCATGCCCAGATATCTGATCGAAAGTTTATCCGAAATATACTTTTCTAACTCCAACAAAACCCTAACATTGACATATGAAATAATAATTCCTTATTCAAAAATATTATCCACTTCAATCAAAGAGCATATAAAATTTTATATATATTTCAAACAATTTGATCCCAATTATTTTATGGAATACCATAAAAATGAATCGAAACTAAAAAAACAACTTTTTTTGTGACCAAGGGGTCAAAATTAGGGATCAATTTTTTGAATCCATAAACCTATTCCCCTTAAATACCAAAAGGGCTTAAGTAAGACCATATCACAATTTACGCTCAAGGTAAATATAGAAACAAATAAACATTTTTGAATAAAAGATGTCTTCACGTCCTTTTCTCAATCTAAAGAAACCCTTTCTTATGCTTCCCCAAATGCTAACCATTTATCAACACACTTGTAAATTAGAAAAAATTCAGAGAGATTTAAGATATTACTAAAAAGAGACTCTGAATTCCATTCCAATTCCACCAATTTCCTAATATGAAATCCATCAACAAAAAACACCTTGAATTGATATTCCAAAAGTTGAGGAAGGACTAGTAATTCATCTACAATGCCATATGTGTTGTCACCAATTGGAAGGTAATTTGTTCCTATCACTAGTCACTTGCATGCTTCTAAAGATTCCTTTTCATGGGAAAGGTTTTGACTAACTTTATACTTGTTACCTATATCATGATCCTCTAATGAATTTATAGAACCAATATCAAATCTCAACAAATCTTGAGTTTCTTGATTTTCATATATCAAGTATCACAGCTGACCTTTCCTACCTCTAAATTTGCCCCTAATCACTAGGTTTTTGTTATTTTATCTTCCACTTCCCCACTCATAATTGTACACCTAATCCATTTCTCATGCCATATTAACCTACAATAAAATAGATTTTATTCTAGTGGAATTATTACCATGCACCATTCAAACCCCTAGAGAGGATAATATTACTATAAAGGGTGATTCATAAATTATAACATTTATAAACTATTGGAATAAATAAAAAGTAGAAAATATATTATAATTTTTAAGGGATTATGAATACTTATTCCCATGAATTTTTATGGAGCTAGAGGAATAAAATGAGAAGTTATGACTATGAAAATAGAACTAAAATAAGATATAAAACCTCTATATAAATGACCTTGCAAACTCAATATAAATATAAAGGCTAAGGTTAAAATTTATTTGGATAAGATCTTAGTTGGTGGAATAATAAACATTATATATGATAGTGAATTGATAAGTCATATGGTGATTCAAATAAAACAAAACTAGATCAATACCCATTTGCTTTGAAAATACAGAGTTGTTAAGGTTTATTTACATGAACCATTCCAAACACCATTTCCTAAGGAGACATTATAAAATGGTGTGGGAATATATATATATTCTCACACCATTTTCTAATGTCTCCTTTGGAAATGGTGTTTGGAATGGTTCATGTAAATAAGCCTTAATAGCGAATGGTTCATATAAAATTTCACCAATGGATTCTTTAGATATAATCTTGTATGAATAGTGACTGAAGATTAGTCAAAGACTATATTTCCTATGCAATGGGGATCCTTTATGTATTCATTTATGCCATTTGGAATGAAACATTTAATAGTTTTGTTTAGTTTAATAATGGTGAATGCATTCAACTATTTTATACATGAATTATTAGAAGTGTATCTTTATGATTCGAAAACATATGGATTAATTAAAGACCATGTCTAGGAACTATCGATGATGTTCCAAATATGTTGATAATTCAACATTTATATTAATATAAATAAGTTTATTTTTCCCCACCATTTAGTATTTTATTAGGCCATATAATATGCAAAGAGGTATTTATGGCAGATCCAATCAAAATTATAATTATCATAAACCTACCATCACCCAAGACACAAAAAGAGGTTAAGAAAATATTAGATTATACCAGATACACAACTCATTTATAAGAAATAATGCAGCCATAAGTACACCAATAAAAAACTTACTAAATAATTAGTATTACTAACTATTGGATTGGTCAAAATGATGTTAGTAATCCTTTGACAAATTGAAAAATAATACTTTATATACCTTAATACTTGTGTTCTTAGATTGCAAGATCCCTTCCCATGTTAATGCATTTGCATTTGGCATGGAAGTATGAGTACTGTTATAACAACCCCATTGAAACATAGAACATCCTAATTACTTTATGATCAATAAATTGGAAAAACCAAAAAAAACTTGTCTACCAAATAATAAAAGGATCTTATTATGTTGTATGTGCTAAAATAATTTAGACATTAATTATTGGAAACATGAATTTTACTCTTTAAATATCATGAGCCACTCAAATATTTCATTATCAAACTAGTTCTAAAAGTTAGAATTTTATTTTGGTTAATGGTATTCCAAGAATTTGATCTCAACATAATATTCAAACCTAGGAAGACAAATAATGTTCTTGATTATCTATCAAGAATCACCATAGGTAAAGACACAGGACCAATTTAGGGTGAGTTCCCTAGAGCTCACCTCTTCCATATAGTCCATTCCGAAAGACATGAAAAGTAATGCACAATTTATTTCTAGTAGAGATTTATTTAATAGTATATCCCATTACAAATAAAAATAATAATAATCCATGTTTTACCTATGTTCTTATTAAGGAAGAATTGTAAATTAAAGGAAGAGATGAAGTGTTGTGGAGATTAAGCTTATTTCATGAGTGGAATAACATATTAAGTGAATCCCATGATGGAGTTACAAGAGGGAAAATATCTAGAGAGATTGGGTAAGAAAATAATGATTGTAGGTCTATGGTACGTAACACTCTTCAAAGATGCACATCAATATATAATAAATTGTTAAACATTTCAGAGCGGGGAGACTAAATTCCATAGATGATATTCCACTTCACCAAATATTAACACTATCCCTATTTGAGAAATAGAAAATTGATTTTATTGGTCAAATTAAAAATGTGACAAGAAATAACATTTCAAGATTCATTATTACTAAAACAAAACATTTAACAAAATGGACATAAGTAATTCCCATAAATAATTGTACAACTAATATTTCCATAAAGTTTATATATTATAATATAATCACAGAGTTCAAATTATCATTAATCATAATGAGTTACCAAGGTAACTATTTAATCAAAATTACAACTCAATAAAATGACATTATTGAGGTGATAAACAAAGTATTAGATAATGTATTAAAAAGCAAAATTAATATAAAGATTGGAGATTAGGATACTAAGACATTGACAATAATATAGGCTCACCAAATTACCTATAAAATGTTAAATACGTATTACCCATTTAAGATAGTATATGGGTTAGAAGCAATACTACCAATGGAATACATACAACTAGATTTGAGAATTTGGGTAAAATTTTGAATGAAGAGAAGAACTCCCTTTAAGAAATATTTGTATAGTTGGAAGACCTGGATGAGAATTTTTTTTGGTATCATATAAAAAACCCAAGAGAAAATATGATAAAAATATTAGCATGATAAACACATTAAGGTTAAGGATATTTAGGTTGAAGATAAAGTCCTACTATATGATATCAAATATAGAAATCTAGGTAGGTTAAATATAAGATGGATTCAGCCTTATATAGTTGAGAATATATTAGAATCATTAGAAATAATATTGAGAACACTTGAAGGAACAATCGAAAAAGGGTTTATGAAATGATCCCAATTAAAATATACACCATGGGAAGCTATGATAAATGATAGTGAAAAATATTAAAATAGCTTATGGGTTGGCACTATGCTTCCATCAGGGTGTGTTGATTGTGGTTACTAAGGTACATTATTACATAAGTGTAAGTATTTTGTTTTTATCATGTTACCTCCCTAGTAGTTTTGAAATTTTATTCTAGATAGGAAAACAAAGTGAGGATACTTGGGTGTCCTACACAAATGTCTAATTACCTAGTTATTGATCATGTCAAAACCCCCTAGTGGGACAAATAATAAAATTAGGAGATAGGAATAAGGTGTGATGAAATTTGAAGAAAAAGGAAAGAAAAAGATTTTGAAAAAAAATTGGAAAAAAATGAAAAATAAGGGAAAAACATAAATATAGTTTAAAATAAAATGTAGGAAAAAACAATTTTGAAAAAAGCATGAGAAAACATTAGAATAACTCAAAACCCCAAAGAAATAAGTAACTAGTAGAAAAGAAATGAGAATTTAGATAAAAAAATATAAATGTTTGTAAAATAAAATTAAGAATATTAGTAAATAAATAAGGATGTAAATACCTAAAGTAATTTATTTTATATCTAAAAAATCATATATTTTATGATTATGTTTGGAAATCAAAAATACAAATAGGTGGATGGTGGGAACTACCAACAAATTTTAAAATATTAAAAATGATGATGTCATAAATATAAGATAAAAATAAAGGTAAATAAGGTGTAGATACACCTAACTACCAACCAAAGTATATGAATTGATTTAAATAGACATAAGTAATAAATATAATTAAATAAACCACTCGAATGCCATGATTAATGAACTGGTGAGACATAGTGTAAAATATGTGTTTCACTAGTGAAAAATTACATAATCATTTGAGTATTAATAATTTAAAAAAAAATATGAATTATTACCACTCATCTTGAGCACATTTTCATATATACAAAACTAAAAAATATGGATGTATCCCTAGTTGTAGTTGTTGAGTTTATAAAGTAACCTAAATAAAAGTGCATTCAATGAAATTTGAAAATCCAAATCCATGGGTGCCTTTTCTTGCATTACCTCTGTATCAACACATTATTAATATATTTATAATTAAATTATATCACATTTAATATAAATTGGCCTTAGGGTTTTGGAAATAGAGAGAAGTGGAATGATGTAAATAATTCCCCAAACACATTACCTAGAATACAAGGTATAACATCACATCATACCAAGGAGGAAATTATATGTATGTAATAATTTTCTCTACTTTATATTATTATAAATTAATCAAAAGGTGTTTATTAATCATTCTCATGAGTATATTATATACTAAGATCAACGATAGCATATTACATGAGATGTCAACCATGTTGTGATTGGACTTATACATGAAGGACATAACACTCATAAGTATGATTTGAAGAAGAGTTTTATTATGATATTGGTACCTTAGTTCATAGGGATAATTTTCAATAATTTATGTCATTAAATTATAAAATCAAATAATTTGATGTATGCTTTTCCACAAAGTAAATCTAATGAAAGGTGTACTTTAAAAATATATAAGATTTAGCAACTACGAGTGTAAAAATTATGTTATATATTATTTCCACTAGCATGTGATACAAGTTGATTATTTATCTCTATTAGAAATACTTATAGAACCTCCATAACAAAAAAAAATGTACACGTGATTTTTTTTATATCTCACGTCTTCTTAGTTTTAGCCATTTATTTCATGCATACTATTCATTGTCATGAAGGGTCAGTTCAACATGACTTAAATACACATACAAGAGCTTATATATTAACTTCATTAGAATTCATACCTATTTTAAAAGAGGTAAGACACCTTTTATCATGTGATATAATATGAGTAACATGGTAACTAGGATATTTAACATATATAAAGAGACAATTTAAAAATATTATATAGAAGTCAATTTCATATTGGATACTGATAATTTCAATATAGAATGATTTGGTATAAAATACACTCCACTTTCACCTCTTTCCTATGATTTTAATGATGTGTATATTTAATCAATGATAATTGGGGTTTGGATTTTACCATTGGATTAAATATTAGAAAAATCATGAGTGAAATAAGGGGTAATTATCATCAAATTAACTAGACAAACCACTATTCTAGGAATTTATATGTACATCCTAAATAAATGTCAATGTATGTATATATTTATATCTAAAAATAAAAATAAAATATGAATGGATCCTTTAGTAGATGAAAAATAATAGGATAACTCACCATTTCTATTCAAGTAATATACTATTAGTGTAGTGTTATGTCAAGAATAAATGATAATTAAAATGCCTGCTCATATTCTTTGAGGGTAAAGAAATATAAAAAAATGGAAGGGACCTTCACAAAATCAAAAGGAAAAATACAAATAGTAGAATAATAAGACATATTCCCCATTGCATATTTTTTGGTAGAAAAACATTAATTTGGAAGATAAATAATTAGTTCACTACAACCAATACAAAAAGGAAAGAAAAATTAAAATGTGTTAAAATCAAAAGAAATAAAACTCTAATGACATATTTAGAGATAGATTGATTATATTAAGAGGAATTGGAGGAAACTTAACCAATTGAATAAGGGGAGACCACCACATAAGTGTCAAATATGAATACATTGTTATGAATATGTCATTAAAAATGAGTGATAACCATAATGAGAGAATTGTATAAAAATCTAAATTTTGAGGGTTGACATAGGGTAGTTATAAATAATTTCAATTACAAAAAGTTAAGTCCATAATAATTAGATGATACAATAGGATTACTCTTTCCTTACCTAAAGGAAATAATCATAAAAACAAACGAGAAGATAAAATTAGCTCATATGATGGTGGAGAAGTATCAATAATATCCACTTATATAAATACAAAGGAAGCACCTATGTCACATGTGGATACAAAGAGGTTAAAACAACTCTAAATGAGAAACATAAGAACCAAAAAAAATAATGATCTAGTATAAGAGGTAAATACTAATTTCATTTACATTACTTAATAAGTGTCTTTGTATTTTATAAGTCTTTTTCATTCATATTTATTATCTGTATACACATTTATGCATAGTAATTACTTCATTAGTTATTATTTACCCTTACCAACTTCTTAAAATATCCCAAAATCCATTAAATATCCATAAAATCTAAATTATCCCCATATTATAACAACCTACCCCCAACAAATAAACCCGTGAAACAACCTAACAAACCCCCTCCTCAAAATTACCAATCGTTAGAACATCTTAATATGTGTTTTTACAAAGAAAGATAGAATCATTAGTGATTCTCCACAATCAACATTGATTCTATTTGATTGGTTTAAATTACTTATAAATGGCACCATATTGCCTAAATACATCCTAAAACTTGGATTTAAGGTGAATAGAATGCTCTAAATAGCCACAAAATTCAAGCCATTTCTACTAATAACATTATATTATTGTATCAAATATTTAAATCTTTGGAACAACCATGTGGAAATTAGAGCACATATCTAAATTGTAGCATCATCCTAACACATTTCAATAGTCAGTGATGTATCTTATTTTATAATAATTTCATTAATTATACTATTTTGTATCATAATACCATTAGTTTACTCCATAGATCACCATAATTAACATTATAATATTATCTGAATCCATTAGCCAACTTCTTAGTAATATTTAGAAATTTACTAGAATCGACATTGATCATAATGATCAACATCGATCTTGATAAAATTTATATTGATTATATTAATTAGCACAATTCCTCTTAAAAATAGCATGTTATAGAAACCTAACAAGAAACCATATTTTTGCCTCACTCTGGTCTGTTATGATCATTATATTTTACCAAAAACATGGACCCTATATTTATATGACTATTTTTGGAATACCTCATGAGATAATTAGTATTTTTGTTCTACCAAATCATTTCTTAACCTCTCATTTATAATAAGAGTGACATTACACAAGACATGATTCTCTATGCCATTGCCTTCACTCCAAATATTGAGGACATTTTAGCCTAGATAGAAATAATCCACAAAGACACTAGCACCACACAAGAATATTGGCTCAATTATTTTTATTACATTAATGTAATATAGGAAAAATAGATTTTATCTTTATCTTATGTTATCTAATTATTAAAAAATATTTGTAGTTCACATTATCATTTTTCATTATCTTAATTTTTAAATAGGAGGATTGACATCCATGAAATGAATTTAACCCCTTCTAGGAACTATTATTTTACCATGCAATCCACCTTTTTATTTTATTAATATATCTTGTCTAGTTTTTAAATTATGTGAAGGTAATCCTTCCAAAAATATCTCTCACAATAGCTTGGTCAATAGTACACATTAAATCCTATAGTTACACCTTATTGTGGATAAAACCTTGATTTTATTTCAAGTTTTAATTAGTTCATATTATAAAAGTAAAATTACATAAAAACTACGTAAACATTTTAGCATGCCCAGTGGGTCCATTTTGGGCCTCCTAGTCATTGATTTTCATTTTAGTTTTCATTTGCTTGAATTTTCAGTAAAGTGTTCACTATTATTTTCATAAAAAAATAAAAAGTAATATAGTTTTATTTTGGGATTTAAAACAAGAGTGAATTCATCCAATTTCTTGATTTATTAGATTATTCACATAACATAATTAGGTAAGTTAATTTATCATCATAGTCACACTTATTTTTCACACACAACCAAATAAAATTATCAAAGAAGTAACAAAAAAAATTTGACCCAAGTGGACCTACTCGAATACTTCACCAATAGGAAAACTAACTCATTGTTCTAGTCAAGTATAAAAATTGGTTGATATTATATCAGCTAAATGCCTAACACCCTTATCACTATGGGGTCTTGAAATGAGGGGGTAGGCCTAAATATAAATCCATGTACCATTACCAACATAGAGTAAGGCCTCATGTACCTTTGGGTATATTGATGATACCGACCTTAGACAAACTTGAAATGAACCTTAGCTTACCATTTCCTAGGTCTTATGTTAAGTTTAATTCCCATTCATTCTCTAAAGCATATATTTTACTAGCGATAAAAACAAAATCAAAATAACATTAGTAACATTAAATTATTGTCTGTGATTTATATTCACTAACGAGATTAAAAAAGAAAAAAAATCTTTATTTTTGTTTTCTTTACATTTATTTTCAATTTGTTAGCATTTAACTAGGCATAAATCATAGATGAAAACCAAATCACACACATCATCTTCATCTATGTAACATTGAACCAATCCTCCTACCTCTCCTAATTCCTTTGGGGAGGGTATTCCTTGATATTATTCATAGGGAGACAAATATTTTTCCAGCATTCTAAATAATAATACACTTTCCTAAAGTAATTATCTTATGACAAGCCATAAATTCTATCATTTATCCTAATACCCAAACCTATGAATTTATATATGGTATGCCATCATAAGGTTTATAAGAACATTTGGAAGCCATGGTGTCCTCTTTAGTTCATCAACCACCACTAGTAACTTTTTATTCTAATACAGGTTCCATTAAACTACTAGTACTAATATGACATAACCCATAATTAATAAACTGCCATTAGTAACCATTAATCCATATACAACTATTCTTCAAACCAAAAATTTTATGGTACCCCAACTCATGTCTACCCAGCCACCTTCTTCCTTGATCTAAAATTTAATGGTATCATTCCTTTTCACTCTCCCACCTATTCAAACACATGTGTCCACAAACTCAACTCATTATTTACAATAATTTCCTTTGTGTCAACCTCTTCAACAACAAATGTTACCACCATCAATCACCGATGCCTTTCTCCATCACAACCATTAATAAGTACATATTTTAATCCATCTCAATAAAAACCCCTACCCCTTCTATTCCCACAATATTACACTATGTATCAACCAATCATTACCACCTCAAATGGCTATCCTTTTTTCACATTCATTACCTACTTCACATCCCCTTCACCATGATTTGTAATAGAACACTCTAGGGGGTATGCCTCAATATAATACACATCCTTACCTCATGTGCACTCTTATGGATAGGATGGTAAACCTTAAAGATTATAATTATGTGGAAAAGAATGTATTATGGTATAAATAAATATGTAATGAAACTATCAATTTGGATGTACCTATTGGACCCTATCCTTCCCAATGGGAACTAGCCAAGTTCACATAATTTCAAAATAAGGAGGATACTCAACAACACATCAGGGCCTTTAGACATGGTTGCTACTTTATATTCATAATGACACTCTCCTCATAAGATTATTTCCCATGTCATTATCTAAGAGTGATTTGGATTGGTATAGTTCCATTATACAATATTCTCTATTCTCTTTTGGCTAGTTAGCCTAAACCTTTCTAGAACACTTTTCAATCAACATCACAAGAAGGGTACCCACCACTAATTTATAAACCATTAGACAATTTTAATATAAATCAATCACTAAATCCATTACAATATGGCAAGGACTTATAAATTATTTAACCTTTTCCCTCCCTTATATTGAATTAATCAAAAAAATTCTAGGTCATGCACTAAACACATATCATCCATGCTTCAGGTATAATATTTTAAAACCTTTGATGAATTTGTTATCATGGCCTATAAGTTATAAATATGATAACTAGAAAAAGTAAAAATTAAGTTATGAAATCAAAAATTTAAACCTAATCCTTCCAAGGGGTATAACAACCCTAAACCAAAAGGCATAATAAAAGTTGTTCTCCTAAAATCAGCCCCTCCATCGACAATAAACCAACCAAGTTATTCCACCTTGTAGACAAAACCATAAAAAATATGGCATGATTTCCACCCAAGAAATACATGCCCTTGGGAGAATACTCTGATCATGCTCATTTTTGAATCTCATCATAAAATTAATTAGTATAAAGAGTGATTTTTTCACCTACCATCATGTACCTAGTCATGAGATCAATACATGTCATTATTTCAAAATCTTGGTCTAGAACCTTATCAATTCAGGGGAGCTATAATTAGATAATACAAATGATCCTTCAAACTAGTCCATAAATATATTAAAAACCTTTCCAAAACAATCTATCTAATTTTAGTTTTTATAGAAAACATCATAAAAACCCAAGATTAGGAAGCCCATGTAATTAGTACCATTCACAATCAAATTTTGCCTAAAGTAGTTGGTAGCACATTTGAATCCTATTCTAAATTAATATAAATTATGGATATCCTTATGGGAGATATTTTAGAACACCCTAAATCAATCAAGATTTTTTTTATCATTCATTCAGACCTTCCTAATCCCATTAGATGGGATCTTCCAAAGGAGGGGCCTTCTAAACACAATCAAGATCACATACAAACAATGAAAGGTAAAAGGGTTACTCTAGAAACATGCAAAAAATTCTTTAGTATGTTGAATGGTAATGCCATACAACACTTACCTATAAGTATTGATCTCCCTTAGGCATCCAAAAATTAAAAACCTCATGAGGACACCCATGTGACCTCTAAGCATGCTGAAAAAGTGAATATGACTATCCCCTAGGTTCAAACTAAGCCTTACATATTATGGACACATCCTTCCTGTTAGATAAAGGTTACAATTAGATAACTAGTTCTTAAGGGACATAAAAAGGCTAAAAGACTTCCACCCCTATTAACAACATCAATACACCATATCAATCCTTTAGATTTTTATTGTCCCAAAAACTTATCTAATATACCTCTACCATACATCAAGTCTACTTGTAAAATAAACATGAAAAATTAATGCACAAGGGTAAGCATGGTCTAAAAATTGATACCCCAAAGAATGACAAAATCCCACAAAAACCCATTACAGTGGTCATATTCTATCATCCTTGATCAACATATATAAACTTACATGACCACTTTACCACCCATCAAACCTATTAACCCTCATATCAGTAATTTGTCATGGTACAATGGAGATAAGATATGTGCCTACCATAGGGTACCATGACATGATACCAAGAGTTACAATAATCTCAGTGCCATGATCCAAGATCTCTTGGAGGAAGATGACCTATTAACTAAACATCCTTATCCTAAACCTCTTTTAAACCAAAACACTAAAACTAAAGATGCCTTTGAGACTAATATGTTATATGAATTGAATCCTTTATAATCAAAATTAAAACAAGCATAAAAAGCATGGTTAATATTATCGAATCCAACATTGACCAATTCTATTCCAACATCCCCATAAGTACTCCAAATATGAGTAACTTTATAACATCAACAAACTAACCACTATTACAAATTGACATAATAAACATACCCACATTGTCTCAGGCATAAGGCTAAAAAAACTAGAACCTAAATAAAGTAAAATTTTACATTACAAAGACCCCTACCTCTACTACAAAGACTCTAAAACCAATTAATCTAACACCAAAAGTCTCCATTTTAGGAATATCCTAGGATAATAATACCTCTAAATTAATATAGATATCATTTCTAAAACAAGTACACCAACTTCCCATTTAGAAGTTCTTATACTAACTCATAAAAAATTCCTGACAACATCATCAATGTATGATAGAGGAACCACAATCCATCTAGGTATAATCAGGTGAACCTAAGCCTCTATCAAATTTCATATGATCATAAAAAACCATACTCATCCATTACATTCCATGATTCTAAAGTATCCTCATTATAGATTAAAGGCCAGGAACTACCTTTGTTTATCATTTCCAAATTTTATTAAATAATGATAAAAAAAGGTCATGATTAACAATGGGGCCAAAATAAACATTATCTCATAACATGCTTTCAAACAACTCTAATTAATAAAAACCATCATAGACCAAACCCTAATTATTATATGAGATTTTAACAACATAATATTTCTTACATTAGGAATTATCTTCCTCTCTATCCAATTCTATATACATACCCTCCCTAATCTATTTTATGGTATAAGGGGAATCTAAATATAATGTCCTATTAGGGTGTCCCTAGACCCATGTTCTACATCATGTCCCCTCTGCTTTACATGAGTTACCTAAATATGAGTAAAAAATAAAAATTAACATTTTCCTAGTAAATCCTCATCCATTAAAATCATGAAATTTAACCTATCAACCTTATTATGGCTTAATACCTATAAAACACTCAACCTTATCATCATCAAGTGAGACATCATCTAGTACAACAATCCCCTAAAATTGCATTCTTAGTGATTTATTCAAATTTATGCTTTAATATCTCTCACTAGGGAATATCAGTTATCGACACTTACCACCCTACCTACCCTTCAAGATTATGGGTGCTTGGACAAACAATCAAACCTAGCATATCACTATTGTAAAGGTAATATCCTTTGATTTTCCTCCTCTTTGTACCCATTTAATCTATAGGGGGATCTATTAATCCTCATCATAAATTAACTAGTTACAAACATGGAAAGGTGTAAAAGAGGGAAATTTTCTCCACTTTGGCTTGGACCATATATTATTACTCATAAATATGGATTTGGGGAATATTGGTTGGCCTATCTTGAGGGAAAAAAATATCATGAGCCAGTTAATGTTTTACATCTACATAATTTTATTATTAATAATCTTTTAGTAACCATAATCAACATGAGTTTTTGTTGTCCAAAATCCATTTCCTAACAATCATCTTAGTATCCAAAAAACAAAATTTACTTTATAATGATATAGACTCATGTGGTTATCTAGTAGAATTCATATCTCATCCTTAAATATAAACACCCTAACTGTATTCATGGCATGTTATAATTAGATAAATTCTACCTATATCTAGAAGGATACCTAAATAATTGTTTACTAAATCTATCATATTAGTTAGTTAAAGCTTATTTGCTATAAAAAAAACCACCTTGTACGATTACTTTATCTGACTCAAACATAATAACTTGGGTCACCCTAGGCTAATGCATGAAAAAAATTCAAATTGGGATCAAAATATGAGATTAAGAAAATGGTAAAAATGTAGATTGGTCCTTTGAAGGATATTCATTCATATAAATATAATAATATATTTAAAAATATATACCACTCTCTCAAAGGATGCCTATCTAAATATTTACATTGTATAAAACTTCCCATTTTGATTAGTTTTCTATAAAAACATGCCCTTCAAAATCTCAAAATTCAAAATCAAAAAATATCCCATGAAAACTTATTGTATTGATAATATTTATTAAATTCATAGACTTCCTACATCGATAAATCTACATAATATATATATTATCTCTAAAATAATGTCATATGATCGTTAATCCAATAATACATAGTTTTAATACACAAGGCAGGGCATAAAATTCTAAATTTAAGCCTAACACCTAAATCATGTTAAAATTAGATCATATATATTTCTTTAAAAAATTATTTCAATAGAGTTATTACAATCCTATTAATAGTGGATAAATGATGCACATGAAAATTCTATAAGAGGCCTACCGCTGGTTATGATCCAAGTTAATATATGATTTAAGAACCTCTTTTAATCTTTAGCAATAATCATAATTATAATCTAACATTATACAAAAAAATTATAATTCATCATATAAAAAATGTGAATAACATATACATTTATATAACATGATTCATAGAATTTAATGCAATATAACATCATAATCATATAAAAATTAAAGTATAACATAAGAATAAAATGATCAATAAACATAATCATATAACAATGTTACACATTCTCATATAAATGTAAATCAAGTGTCTACATCATATACATGTAAATATAGTGTGTACATCATCAAAGGATAATCATGTGTATAATATCATCCTTTGATCAATAAAAATTGTGGTAAACTATAAGATGCACAAATAAATGCTCCCACCTCTTCTACCTCCACCATACACTCCCCCATATCCTCCTCCATCTCATCCTCTATCCTTACCATCCATATCCCATGCCATACTACACATACTAACTAACATGATTAGTGTATGGAATGAGGATCTACCCTAACCTACTAGATAGGTCGCATACTATGGAACCTCTGAAAGGTACTCATTCACAATTTTCTCATATTATTTTATCTCTCCCAAAACATTATGGTAATTATCCACATTCACTATCCCTAGTGGTCCCATCCATATATCTTGTGCTCCTCCTCCACCTTTCCCTAATGATATCACCCTAGCCAACCCTATCGATTCATGAATTATATCCCTCTAACTTTGATACTTGTCTTGATCCTATATTTCCTAATCATATATATCCTATAATTAAATTATTTGTATCTATAATTTGGCATATTTTCCCATCATTTTATCCCTCTCTGCAATAATACCCTATATGTCCAACTCCTCTGTAAGACCCTCCTCCCCTTCACTCTCCTTAGAATATTCCATCTCCTCATCCTAACCCTCAATCCATGGCCATAGTACCCTCCCTAATTTATCCCCTAAATTATCTTCCCAACATTAAAATAATTTTGGTGTATATCCATCATCATCCACAATGATCTTGATAGCCTTCTCCTATGCTAATATTTGTATCCCTAAGAAATGACCCTTTGGTAGCTCAACCTCAGAATCGCTTCATCTATACCATTCTGGTGAATCTATTATATCATGTATCATCCCAAGATATATCCTCACCCTCCAAAACTAAAATAATTCCAAATTCTTTAGCTGTCACCACCATAATAATCTATCAGATTGTCATGTCACTAGCTCTTGTTATTCCCTATGCTAGGAAAAAAATATCGCATATGGCCTCCAAATAAAATCTATATCTTATATTTAATCCATAAATAATCTATAATAAAACAAGTCACATACAAACCTATCACCATATGGTCTCACCAGATCATAATTCCATAAAAGGAATCTTATACTGTAAGCTATATGGTGTCATCTCATCCAGGGAATCCCTAGTGGCTATAAAACCTTGATGTGGTCATACACCCAACACTATAAAATAAATGTAATATCCAAAATAAATATTTTTCATGTTTTCCATACCCATATCTTTTTCTATACATATGATAAGAGTGTAGGTTCCCATGTAAAAATTGTCTAATGCTCCAACATATCTTTTACTACCCCTATCAAACTCCAAGGAAATATCCTTCCTCTAGAATTTAATAGTATGTAACAAGAGATCAGGATAATAATAATCATCATTATCATCATTAATAATCTCACATTTTCATCCTACTCATATAGTTCCTCGAATTCAAACCTCCTTACCATGAAGGTCATGTCTATGTCATCCTTATTGTATAATCATGATAGTGTCTCCTCACATCTTATCTCATCAACTAGTGTGATCACTATCCCTATATTAGTAATCATAAGATCTTATAAATTTCCTCTACCTTAAGTATCACCTCTCTATTAAAAAATCTTGAGGTCCTTGTTGATATATCATACTAGTATAATAAAGACAAAAATAAACATACGCTTGTATGAATCCTCAACAAAAGCCATAATCCCCTAAGACTGATGGCATCCATATGGGTTGATTATTTGTCACTCATAACATCTTGAAACCACACAAAAAAATGTGTAACTTGGTATCACATAATAAATAACTCTTTGCCTACAAAAACATAACTAAGTAAAATGTTTTTTTTACCTCTATCCCAACACCTGACATAGATCATTATTGATTCTATCAAATTGATGATGATAATTATCAATAGACCATGATATCTCTCAATATATGTCCACATATAAAATTATTACCAACATTCATTTATGATCATCATTTATCCTATGAAATTAACCATTTAGCCCCATCTATCTAAAAAAAAATCTTAAAAGTTCATGTTCATCCTCTACCTCTCCACATGACCTCTATATCTCCATACACTACCACTAGCATCTATTTCTAGATGTGATATTTTTTTTATTATGGATCTAATGATAAATTATACAAAGTTACAAATCAGACTTTACAAATGTGTTTTGTGTTATATATAATGTTTTCCTCAATTTATATTGATCTATATAATCACTGGTCATTCTGGGGATCACTAGTAATCCTATAGTGATCATTGGTGATCCCGTAAAATCATCTTTGATCCTTCACTTTTTCCTCACACATTCATTTTTTCTAGGGATCCACCAATTTCCCCATTCACTTACACTATTTTATATAACACCCTTAGTTTGTGGATATGACCCACTATTGGTCCTATAACCCGTAAAGGCATATATTTTATTACAAGTGTATCTCTTATGGATCTTAGTATTATACTTCACAATATGAATAATTTCCTATATGTCACATCAATTTTTTCACACAATATATGTTTTAATTGGTCCATCCTATCCTTTGTTCTCTTTGTTACCTTTGATTTTGTACCTACTTTTTTATGATTATTGAAATTTATTTCGTTATTTCCCAAAGACATCCATATGTGTTATTATCCCTATTTAGATATTTTAAACCTTTTTATTGATATAAAAAACCCACATCATTGGCATTATTTTTTATCAATCACATATCCACATACCACTCTTCTCAAACCCTCACCATCTTCTTTCATCTCGTTGACTCCTAGTTTGAGGGGGAATACCTCATCTCTCATACTTGGGTCATTCACTTACTCTAAGTTTGTGTCTTGCAATTGGTTTCTATTCATCCCTTCAACAAGAAAGGGGTAAATGTAGACATTAAATTCATTTACATTACTTAATAGTGTATTTGTAGGTGATAATTCCCCTTCATTCATATTTATTGTCCTTATTCACATTTATACATGGTAATTACTTTATTAATTACTATTTACCCTTCCTAACCTCTTACAATCTTCTAAAATCCATCAAATATCCATAAAATATAAATTATGTACACATTACAACAACCTACCCCTAATAAAAAAATAGAGAAATAACCTAACAAACCCCCTCCTTAAAATTACCCATGGCTAGAACCTCCTATTATGCATTTTTACAAAAAAAGTTAGAATCATTAACAATCCTCCATGATCGGCATTGATTTTATTCATTTGGTGTCAATTACTTATATATGGACCTAGTTCACCCAAACAGATCAAAAAAATTGTTACAAGGTGGACAAAATGCTTATAATACAAATAATGTTCGATTGATTTTCTAGTATAGACATTACACTATTGTATCGAAGCTCTAAATATTTGGAATAAATCTATGGAAAGTAGAGGACATATCTGAATCATAAAATCATCCTAATATGTTTCAAATGTTAGTGTTCTATATTATTTTAGAATAATTTCATTACTTATCTTGCTCTATGTGTTAATACCTTTAGTTTACGCCCTAAATCATCCTAATTATCTTTAGAATCTATTTTATCAAGCCATAATCTAACTTCTTAGTTTTCTCAAGAAATTTATCATAATCAATGTTGATTATACTAATTCAAATCAATCATAATAAAATCAATACCAATTTTATAAATTGGCATCAATCCCTATCAAAAAATTCAAGTTGTATAAATTGAACTAGAAAATGTCTTTCTCCCTCACCCTGGTCTATTCTGATCATTTTATTTGACTATAAACATGGACCCTACATTTTAGATGACTATTTCAACAATAAATCAGGATATAATCATTATTCTAGATCTACCAATCATTCCCTTACCTCTCTTTACTAATTAGATTAATATTTCACATGAGTTGAGTCTCTACACCATTGTAATCACTCCAAATATTGAGATTTCATCCCATCTAGAAATAATCTAGGAAAATATTGATTCCACAAAATAATATTAGCCTGATTGTTTTGATTATATTAATGAAATAGAGGAAGAACATATTTTCTCTTTATCTTATGTTATCTAATTATCATAACATATTTGTAATTTACGTTATCATTTTACATCAGCTTAATTGCTAAACATGTGGATTAACATACACAAAAAGAAGCTAACACCTTCCCAGAATTGTTATTTTACTAGGCAATCCACTTTCTTAATTTATTAATCTATATTTTTAAGGTTTTTAATTGTGTATAGTTAATATTTACTATCCAAAAAGGAGCCCTCACAAAATCTTGGTCAATGGTGCATATTTGATCCTATAAGTATGACTCATTTTGGCTAAAACCCATTTTTTATTTTGAATGTTTTTTAGTTCATATTACAAAAAGAAAATTACATAAAAACTACATAAATAGTATATCCCTTCAAAAAAAGATAGAAATCATAAATATTTAAATGATTAGTGGATGACAAATTTCAAAAAAGGGTACAAGTATAAAAATAAATAATAAAGGAGTAGAAAACTAAAATAGATTGTATGAGTAGCCACCCAACAAGCTAGACAAACTTTGGAAAAGGATAAAGTGGAAAAATAATAATAATAAAGGAAAAAAATTGTGGAATATATGGAAGAAAAAAATAATAGAGGAAACAAAAAGGAAAATAAAAGAAGAATAAAAATATAAAATTGAGGAGAAAACTATAGAAAATTAGAAGAAAAGAGAGTACCAAAGAAAATAAAACTAAATTTAAAGAGGAGGATAAAAATAAAAATGATGGGGAAACTTAAAAAGTTAAAGAGGAAAGAAAGAAAAATTATGTGGAAAATTAAAAATAAATTAAGAGGAAAAGAAGAAAAAATGAGGAAACGAAAAAATAGTGGAGGAAAGGAAGAAAAAAAAGGAAAATATAAAAATAGAGAAAGGAGAGAAAGAAAAAGGAAGATAAAAGACAAATAAATAAGGAGAGGCAAAAAGAATAGGAAGCATAAATTAACAATAAGGAAGAAGAAGAAAAATTTGAACATAAAGCAAAGGGAAAGGGCAATGAGGTTAGTATTCCTTCTATAAGTTTTGAGAAGACTATATACATTGTTTATATTTCACTAAAAAACACCTTTAGAGTAGTTGGAATAGTAAAGAGTAGTGTAACTACTCATATGGATCCATTTAAGAGGATAAAATTAGAATTATCATGACATAAGTAAAAGACATACACTAGCATGGTGTAATCAAGTTTTATTGATCTTACTATGGGAGGCTAGATTATAGTAGCCTTTCAAAAACTAAATCCTATAGAAAAATATATAGTTTGATATAATATCATTCAAACTGATATATGAAACAAGATGACACAATGTGTGAACCTAAAATAAGGCAATAAAATGTGTTTAACTGTCTTGACCACTATTTGTCCACAACATGACCCAAATATACATTTTTCCATAAAGAAATAGTTAGAGGAGACTATGTAGAATTTAATAATTCATTTAGGGTCTATAGTGTCCAAAATCCTAATCAAATTTGATTATAAATAATAATATAATGAATAAATATTAAGGCTACTATTAGGATAAAATCAAGTGAAAAGAATAGAATATAAGGATCAATTAAATAAATAAAGGAAATAATGGATTATATAATTGTTTACTTTGCTAGAACCTATGAACTCAAGATAAAAATGAGCTAAAGCAAATGAAATTACAACTAAGTAAAAATTACAATAATTTTGGGGCCCATCATATTCATTTTAAATAATATTGAACTAAAATGATATGTCTAGAAAATTAACACCAAAAAAATAATTAGAGGATTACGGAACTTACCTAAGTACTCAGACGGAGAAGATGGAAATGAAGATAATATGACATGAAATGTACATGAAAATATTATATAACTTTCTAGTTATTAAGGACATAGTGATAGTAGCCATAGAAAATACGGCCATAGAAAATTAAATTTTGGACACTACTAAAGAAATTATATTGAATTATGACACATTTTCTAAAGAGATGCTGAAAAAATATGGGAAACATGTACCCCAGGAATGGGAATCCACATCATCATCGATTTTTTTTGAGAATATAGTTTTAATGCTTAATTATATGGATTGTGTTTTTTACATGTTAACATCTTTAGATTTTTTTTGAGGATGAGACAAAGTTATAAAATCTAGTAAAATGTTGGTAGGAATATCAACCATTTAAAATGGAAAACTACATTTACTATAGACTCTTTACCTTTACACGAGTATTATAATACATCTATAGGTTGATGTAACATATGTTTGTTTTGACTAGGCTATGCAATAAGGAATTAAACTTTGTGGTAAGAAAATTTTACTTTACTTGAAGTAAATTCATCTAACACAAACATTACCATCAAATTGTGATGTATCCCATTGATATTTATACCATAACATTTTCATAGAGATGTTATAGTATAGAGAAGAATTGATGTGTAATATAAAAGATTAGTAGAGATGTTACATATAAGAGTAACATTTTCAATATCATATGGTGATATAGTATAATAAGATCTTATAACTTTTGTATTTATTACTTACTATATTTATATAAATAAAGATAATTTAGAGTAGGAATTATTGTATACTATGTATTGATAAATATGAATGAGCACACTTTATTTTTATGAATGCATAAGATAAACATCTATAACAGATACTAACATTTTATTCAAATTAGCCTTAGTTAAATCTAACTAAAATAATAAAATCCATATGTAGTCAACAACTTTGAAATTTATGTCAAAACATTTTATGGTGAAAGTGGATTGAGATGTGGTTGGACTGCTAAATTGGCATGAGGGGATGGTTTTGGGGGTTAGAAAGGATGGGAATATATGGTGAAGTATGGGATGTCACCCTTATTTCATCTTCTTTGGTATTTTTTTTCTTTTCATATTTTACAAATTTTGCATCCACTTTCTTCTTATCTACTTATATTTTTTTCTTTTTTCTAACTTATCCTTTTCTACATTTCATTTTTCATTTATTTATTTTTTCAAGTGTTTCCTTTTCCAATTTATATTTTTCCAATTTTTCCTCAAATTCCTTTTTATTTTTGGCCTCTAGTGCTTCCTTATCTTTATGTCTTCCACAACCTCTTCTATTTCCTTTTTCTCCTATTCTATGTTTCTTACTTCTTTTATTATTTTTCTTCCTTTGTTTTGATTTTTATTTATTTTCCTTGCCTTCTTGTTTTTGTTTCTTTCATTTCTCTTCTACTTGCCACATTTCCTCTTCTTTTAATATTTTAATCCTATGAGTATCATAGATTCTTCATGGTGTTCTTTGGCGAATGCTATGGTTTTGATTGACTCCAATGTTTCTACTATTTCAATTTAAATTTATTTTCCATTTTTTATAGTTTTTATATAATGTCTTATTCTATTTTAATAATCTTAATGGTTTTGGTTTGATCTTGTAGTTTTAATTCTTCGTATACCATTTTGTTTGATGCATTGCTTGATGATTCTTCCATAATTGGGTCAAATTTAGGGTATTGAATAATACTCTTTTGCCTTTTTGTTTATGTATTTTATGTGGGTGTATTAATAGTTTTGTTTAAAAATATATATCTGTTCATTTACTTTTTATACCTATGATTTTTAGCACATCAGTGTCTATTTCCCCTATGTCTCCTCAACTTCAATGTTTTCCATTGCCTAATTGAGATATTTGGATGTCTTACAATTGTTTTTTGGCAAGCACTTTATCTTTTTTGAATATTTTACCTCAAATTAGAATAGGGTGTTATGGGTCTATATAGTTTAAAATTATGGATTAGATCCATTAGGTTGTTCTACACCCACCTCATCTCATTTTGTATAAATTATGCTTGGTGGTTACCCTTGTCTATCTCATAGAATTTATTATTTATTTTTATTAATATTTAAAAGGATAGGATTTCCAAAAACTTTTGGAAATGAACTAATGATGTAAATAACTTGCTCAACATGGTCATAGAAGACATCATATAGGAGTGGAGGAACAATATTAAAACATCGATCAAAGGGATGTATCGAAGTGAAATCAGTGGTTATGACAAAGAATAATTCATAAAAAAATTTATCCATAAGTGTTTTAGAAATACAACAGTTGGAAATGAATGTGTTCCTTAAACTATCCACCCATCTCAATAAGGATGAAATCATGTTTTATGTGCTAATTACATTCATGTGTACATTTATTTTTCTCATATTAAGTTATTTGTATCCCATTGGAATTTAACTTATACCATAGAGATTTATTTTTATTTTTATAATACATCATGAATAATATGAGTAAGGAGACATAAAAAAAAACATGCTTACCCAGTTTTAATCTTTTTGACACTGTCATTAAACTAATATAGAAAACCCTGTACTAATATTATTTCTAGTCTTTATTGAAATAAAATAAAATATAACCACCATACATTTAAATATCATAACAGCCTCTCTTTTGGCAAAATAAATATCCCATATAACTACCTTGACTAATTATCTAAGTAAAAAGTTTTTTATTGAGGTTATTTTTATACCCCTTTAATATTACATAGCCCTTAGGTAGTGGGAATCTTGTCTCCTTTTAGCAGACCATTTATTACCATACTTTTATATATTATGCTCATCATTCATTATCCTTATAATTAATTTATTGTGATGTATGTTAATGTTATCTGGTTTTCTAAAGAACATAATTTCATTGTGAAGGTAGTTGACTAATATTTTGATGTTGTGGTCGACTAGGTAGAAATATGGAATTTTTTCCAAAATCTAAAGTTTCATACTTAGAACGGAATGTGATTGAGTGGTCCTTTCCCATGTATTTATATATCCAATGTGGTGAATAAGATCACTTCCATGCATATCAATTCTTGTTTGATCAATTTCAAAAATATTTACAAAAATGTATCCCCAAGGTTTCCTACACAATATGTAATTCACAAAAAAGATCCAAGGGGTTTTAGATTTTAAGGATTTTAATGGGATGTGTTTACCTTTACAAATCAATAAAGTTGTATTATTTATGATTTATGGAGCTATCATTATTATCTATTGTCTATTCAAATACTACAAATTTTCTATGTAGTTAAATGATTTAAATATAAATTTTGTTCTTGATAGTTATTTGTGAGTTGGATGGAGTGATGATCATTTATTGATATAATTTTTAATTGACCTCCCTTTATTTCTTGGATTAAATTAAAAATTAATGTGAAATATTTATAAATATTTGGTGAATTATGTTCTTAATTTTCTTAATCTATCTTGTATATTTTAGATTTTTATCTTCCACTTGTTATTTTGTTTATTGGTTTTGTGATGTTTTCATCATTATTTTTTAAGATCATTTCATGTATAAATATTTTTCATTTATTTTTTCCATCTCCATTATTCTTATAAAATGTTTTATTATCCTTATATCTATCTGGGTATATGTATAATGTTAAACCAAAATAGAACATATACATCTGGCATAAGATACCATGACATCCTCACTTGACTTAATCGACATGATTTACATTACCAATGCTATACTTTGTGAAATTTCACTATATCTATCTAATATCTATGACTGTGAAACATGGTCAATGATTATATGTTTGTATATATGATGTATGATAAAACAACCACCTCACTCAACTCACACAATTAGATTTATAAGAACTATGTTACACCTCATGTATGATTTATATTTTATCTTTCCTCAATCCATCATTTTCTAGTTTTCAACTTGTGTTTTTTATGTATATTTATTTTCTCGAGACACCATTTTCCTATTTTCAACTTGAAATTTTTGTATTTATTTATTTTATAACTTAGTATTTATTTATTTTTGTCCACATATTTTTATTTTTCTCATTGTATTATTTATTCTTAGTCGGGTATTATATAGTTTTATGTGGACTCCCTTAATGAAACCTCATTGCTCCTATCCTACTATTATTTTAATTTTAATTTTGCCAGTGGGTAGTATTTTTTCACTATGTATGATCTTAAC
>JARHVA010002210.1:1967500-2095000 GCA_037957365.1 Torreya grandis
TTACTTCACTTGTTAAAGGTTGGGGGATCCTTTAAACCCTCTATATTATTCTTTTTTGTTAGAGATATCCTTTACGATAATTTTTGTTCCTAAATGTGGGTCTAGTTATCAAAACCCTCACCTTCCTAATTCATAGCTCCAATTTCAAAAGTATTTTACCTTATCAAATAAAAGACAATTCTTTGTCATCTATTAGTTATTTGATTCTCCTAATTAATATTTTATCAAATTTTATCTTTAATTTGAGCTTCATGTTATGTTTTTTGTCAATAAGTTCACTTCATGATAAGTTTGACATCTAATTTTGACTATTTTTTCATGTTTTATAACTTAAGATTAATGCCATGGAATTCATTAAAATTATTCTAAAAATATCTTCATATTTTATGAGTAATTATAGTATTTTTAAGATTATGAATTCTTCGTAGTAATCTCTAAATTTATCTACTTTTCAATATCCTTCACAAGTTGTATTATCTTGAAAGATACTCAATGGTGGCTATGATATTATGTATTATCTTCATTAGTTATAATAAGTTATCTTTCCCCATCAATTAATTTAAATGGAGATAAATAGATGATTAAAATTTTCTTATTTATTTTTGAATATTCATCTCAAAATTTACCTATTACCAAAAATTGATGATATTATCCATATCTTTGGGAGCTATTTTAAATCTAAATATATGGGAATCTACTAATTCATAGTCAATCACACTTATAAGTGGATATATAGTTTTGGGTTTTTTGTTGCATAAAGTATATAATTATTATATTTTTGAGAGGGTTAATCACTAACCCTTCATTTTATATGATTTGAACCAATAACATTACAAATAAGGTCCAGAATATACATTTATTTTTATTTAACATAATATATAACATGTAACATCTTTCAAACATTAGTCTCATATTTGGATATGATCTTTTAATAATCCATATATAGTCCAATAATATAGATATACATCTAATAAATCATGTATTAAATTTATAAAATAATTGACCATGATTCAACTAAAAATAGTTGGGCATTATTAAGACCAAATGGTATTACTATATATAGGAATGAGCCCTATTTTTTAGTGAATGTTCTTTTATAGGTCTTGTTTTTAAATATAAATCTTTTTCTATCCAAAAAAATATATCTATGAATGGATATGCATCTCTCCCATCAATATTTTACCAAATTTATTTAGTGAATGGTGTGGTAAAGGGTTCTAAGACATAATCTTTATTTGATTATATTAGTGTAGGTTTTTATTTTTCCCTATTTATTAATTAGGGAATATCTTATATTTGTGCATACATGGAGTTTTCCTACATTCATGGGATAGGCTAGCTTATGTGGAGATTGTGTGTCATATGTGTGTCATAAGGTGTCATAAGAATGGCATAAGATACTCCTATTCCGGGTATGGGAGTTATTTCTCTATTATTAGCACCTTGTCACCACCTTTTTTGGAGGAGTCTATTCTTGGGGTGCTTTGACCACCATTTTGGAGGAGTTTCCTTCTAGCTCTCCTATATGTATTCTTCATTTTGGCCATTTCATGTTACTAATTTAGATTTGATTTCTCCATTTTGTTTTGTATAATTTATCTTCTTGTTATTGTCAAATTTCTTTAGCATCTTTATGGTGTGCACTTGTTCATCTTGTGTGATCACGTCTTCATTGCACTCGTGTTATTCGGATTCTGGCAACAACAACTCTGATATGGTATCAGAGCTTTCTTGGTAATCTTGTGTATGATCATGCTTTTTAGCTTATTTTTGAAATCAAGAGGAGTGGAGTTTTTTATTTTTAGATTTGATCAAAAATAAAAAAATCAATATCATTTTTGGTATCGTCCTTGGCCTTTGGGTGTTCTTTGGTTGTCTTCACCTCAGGGAGCATCATTCAACAGTAGGAGGAAGGTTGGCACTTAGTTCTAGTAAGGAGCAGCAGTAACTTCATTCCTGCAAGGTGCCTCATACAGTCCATTTTTTTTGGAAGAAACACTATGTTTTTTTCCTGACATAGCACCCTCTGACAGCCATCAGACTTTGCATCGGTTGAGGCTACCTGTTGACACATCTGCAACTATTGTATTCTAAAAAATGGCGCTCCTTTTTGGATTTCAATGCCTTCTTTAGTGGGCCATCTCTCTCTCCCTGTGTTTTGGGTAAATTTGCCTTTTGAATATTATTCTGATATTCTTAAATCAGTGATTTGACTATTTGTTTTAAAATCAAATTTGAAATTAACATTCAAAAAAAAGGGGCTATTTTAGAGGTTTACTTTCACTTGTATTTTCGCCTGTTGAAGATGAAGGGTGAGGCCTAGGTTGGTAGGAGGCCAATTACCCCTCACAAAAACCTCATTTGGATTCTTCTTTCTATGATGAATCTAATGAGTGGCTGGAAGGCCACTTTCTCTCCTCATAACAAGCATTTTTTTAACATTTTAGTGCTTTTTTTTGCAAAAACACTAGTTTACGAGAAAATTGTAACTTTAAAAATCTTGCAAACGGTAGCTCAGTTTTGGGTGCCATTTTTTGAAAAAGTGCTTGTAATTCAATTCTCCATAGCGTAGACTTGTTTTTTTTCAAAATTGCACTAGTTTATAAAGTGCCAAAATTTGGGTCTCCTAGGACGCATTTTCGGCTGAGTCCGACGTCCTATTTGCTTTTGTCTTGCACTGATTGCTCTAAGACATATTTTCAGCTGAGCCTGACGTATTTTGAGTGTGCACTTACATACTTGGGGGGGGTTCAATATTTTGGGGGGGGGTGTGATTTCTTTCCACAACTTGCAACTTCACTTTCCTTCTCCTTTCTGCATACAATCACAACTTGCAATCAACACAACTTCACCTAATTTCAGCTAAAAATGGATTCTTTTCAACTCAAACCCATAACACCCTTCAACTATCATGAATGGAAAGTTAAAATGTCTATCATTCTTAGAAGTAAAGGGTTGTATATGATCACAATGGGTATAGAAGTAGAACCTAATACAGATGTTGAAAGGGTTTAGTGGTACAACCGTAGTGATGAAGCCTTTGAGTTACTAAGTTTGTCCATGTCTCCAAAACTACTCTTCCACTTATAATCCTCCAAAACTCCTAATGACATATGGGACACCTTAGAAAATTTGTTTGGGAAGCTTGATGAGATGAGAGGTCATGAGCTCGAAAATGAACTCATAAGTCTAAGTCCTAGTAACTTTGACACCCTACAGGACTTCTTCACTAAGTTTAAGGCCCTTAGATTGCAATTGAAAGAATGCAGGATAGAGAAGAAAGATGATTAACTCATACTTTCTATTCTCACAAAGTTAGGTCCAAGTTATGCAGTCTTTGTCTCCACTTTCCATGCCACTAAAAGTGCCCTTGGCACTGCATGGAAAATGCCTTCTTTGGATTCATTCATTGCTGACTTGACTAGGGAGCAAGATAAGCTAATTCAAATGGGCACAATAAAGTCTACTCAACCCCAAGCTTTGATAGCTAGAAATGGTAAGGACAAGACTTCAACAAAGGAGAAGAAGAAAAAGAACAAGGATCAAGAGAAAAAGAAAGAAAACACCAACCCTGCCAAAAACAACACTGAGTCTTCATCCTCCAATGCTAAACCTAAGAAGGAGAAGGTTAAGTGTGCCTATTGTAAAAAGAATGGGCATGATGAACCCAAGTGCATGAAGAAACAAATAAACCACCTAACTCATCTTCTAGAGAAGAATAACATAGGTGTTCCTGAGTCCATCAAGCAGAATTCATCAACCCAAGATTCTACTAAGGCAAAGGGAAAGGGTAAGGAGAAAGAAAAGGGTAAGGCCCTTGTAGCTACAACAACTTCCACATCTTCATGGGTCATTGACTCGGGTGCTTCTCACCACATGGGCTCTTCACTAGTTGAGTTTTCATCTTTAGAGCCTTGTAGCATGACTTCAATTAGTCTGGGTGATGACACATCAGTTTCCATTGCAGGGAGAGGGTCAGTTGAAATGGAAGGAGGAACATTCAACAATGTTCTAAGTGTTCCTTCTCTTTCAACCAATCTCCTATCAGTGTACCAAATCACTCACATTGGTCGGGGCATGAGAGTTGAGTTTTCACCAGATTCAGTATCTATCAGGGAGTTGCATAATGATGCTATAGTGGCAGTGAGAAGGGTAGATCACCAAGCTAGGTTATACACCTTTTCAAATTTTGCATCAGATTCTTCTCTTATAGCATTGCTAACTCATTCAGATGGAGTTATCAAATTATCACATGAGTGGTTTGGCCACCTTAACTACCACTACCTTGAGCAACTTTGCAAAAATGACATGGTCATTGGCTTGCCTCGTGTCCAATTCTCAAAAGGACTTTCTGAGGGGTGCTCCCTTGGGAAAGATCCTGAAGCAAAATCTGACAAAGGCAAAGCTTGGAGGGCTTCACAACCTTTGGAGTTAGTCCACAGTGATGTATCGGGACCCTTTCCCAAACCATCTTTCACAAGGGCCAAGTACATCCTCACTTTCATTGATGATTTCTCTAGGTACACTTGGATATATTTTCTCAAACAAAAGTCTAAAGTTTTTGAACATTTTCTAGACTTCAAGGCTCTTGTTGAGAAATAGAGTGAGAAATCCATCAAGGTTCTTCAAACTGATAATGGAGGGGAGTATGTTAGCATTAGATTTGAGCAGTTTTGCACCACAGAGGGGATTGATTTGCAGTGCACAGTCACCTACAGTCCTTCACAAAATGGGGTTGTAGAACACAAGAATAGGTTCTTGAAAGAGATGGGTAGTTGTATGATTCACTCCAAATCCCTAGCACCACAGTACTGGGCCAAAGCCATCAATTGTGCTTGCTAAATTCAGAATAGGGTTCCTCACAAAGCTTTGAAAGGGATAACACCCTTTGAAGCTTGGCATAAAAGGAAACCCGATGTTGAGCACCTTAGAGTTTTCAGATCCCCAGCCATGGCCTGCATTCTGAAGAAGAAATGCAAAGATATGGAACATCAGTCCAAGCCTTGCATCTTTATAGGATATCCGGATGGTATTAAGGGATATCGCCTTCTAGATCCCGTCACACATGAGTTTTTCATCAAGAGAAGTGTCCATTTTCAAGAGTCTCAGAGACTCAACACTTGACACTTCTTCTCCCTCATTAGATCTACTTCTTCATGATGATTCCTCATTAGATTTAGATCAACCACAGTAGGTTCTTGAGCCAAAGTCATCTTCTTCTTCTTCAAGTTTAGATAGTGAGGACAGCGATGCAGAGTCATCCACCTCTAGTTAGTCAGAAGATGAGGAATTAGCACCTGACTCACCCACTTTTGGGCCACTTTGGGCCAGACAGACACTTGAGAGTGCTAACACATGGACAGGAGACCCTACAGATGACAGACGTACTAGAGGGGATTTTCAGAGAGATCCACATGCCTTCTTTGCTTTAGTTTTGGATCCACACACTTTTTGAGAGGCATCAGGGGTACCTAAGTGGGATAGTGCTATAGAGGAAGAATATTCTTCCTTAATCAAAAATCACACTTGGGATTTGACTTCACTTCCTAAGGGAAGAAAGATGGTTCGATGTAGGTGGATATATCAGACCAAATTTGTAGTAGATGGGTCGGTTGATAAGTATAAGGCATGATTGG
This sequence comes from Torreya grandis, assembly GCA_037957365.1. Classification (NCBI taxonomy): domain Eukaryota; kingdom Viridiplantae; phylum Streptophyta; class Pinopsida; order Cupressales; family Taxaceae; genus Torreya; species Torreya grandis. Next base: position 1,973,137 of record JARHVA010002210.1, read on the forward strand.
TAGCCAAGGGTTTCTCACAGGTGGTAGGCATTGACTACTCAGAGACCTTTGCACCCATTACAAAGATGACTTTTATTTGACTCACCTTAGGTATTGCCACATCACATGGTTGGGATGTGCATCAGATGGATGTGAAGAGTGCCTTTCTTCATGAAGACCTTGAGGAGGAGATCTACATGGAGCAGCTGCTAGGATTTGTTCAGGATTCTTCCTTAGTATGCAGACTTAGAAAATCTATCTATGGCCTCAAACAGGCCCCTCGGGCTTGGTATGCCAAGATGGATTCCTTCCTTCTCACAGTGGGTTTCACTAGGTGCCATTCTGATCCTAATGTCTACTTCTTACGGCAAGATGATTCACTTCTGATTTTGGTTCTATATGTTGATGACCTTTTGATCCCTGGGAGTTCTTCATCGGCTATTACAGTGGTGAAGGCATCTCTTTAGGAGAGATTTGACATGACAGACTTGGGTTTGTTGCACTACTTCCTTGGCATCAAGATCTCATAGTCAGATTCAGGGATTTCTCTTGCACAACCTAAGTACACTCTCGACTTGTTGGCTCAATTTCACATGGCTGATTGCAAGCCATCTCTGACTCCCTTTCTATCAAGATTCAAGCTTGAGACTGATTGTTCTTCACCATTGGTTGATGCCACTCGATATTGACAACTTGTTGGTAGTCTCATCTACATGACTCACACCAGGCCCAACATTTCATATACAGTGGGACTTGTCTCCAGATTCATGCAGGAACCCCATGAGTTGCATTGGAAAGCAACTAAGAGGATCTTGCATTACATACAAGGTTCACATAGATATGGGATTCACTATAGATTTGGCACAGAGGTTGACTTGGTTGGATATATAGATTCAGATTGGGCTGGTGATTCACAGAATCGTAAGTCTACTTCTGGTTACAGTTTCTCTCTAGGTTTAGGTCCTATCAGTTGGTCTAGCAAGAAGTAAAATACTATTGCTATGTCATCCATAGAGGCAGAGTACAGGGGAGCTGTTAATGTAGCCACTGAGGTTATTTGGCTTTAGGGGATTCTTTCTGAGTTTGGCATTCCTATCAGGCAGCCCACCATCATTTATTATGACAATTAAAGTACCGTACAGATTTGTAGGAATCCGATTTAGCACCAGTGGACCAAGCACATAGAGATTCACATGAATTTCATTCAGGAGCTTATTCATAGTCAGGTCATTGACTTGATATTTTTCCAGTCTTCATAGCAGGTTGCAGACATCTTCACCAAACCTTTCACTGAGAGTAAGTTCATTCATCTATGAGCTCTTCTTAGGGTGCAGTCTACATCTGTAGCAACATCATCTTTAGGGGGGGCCTTCTAGCCTCTTCTTTTGTTTTTTGTCTCTCTTTTGGGGGGGGGAGTTTTTTTCCTACGGGTTTTCTCCTTTTCTCTATCTTATGGGAGATTGCATTTGTACATGGGTACCTCATCAGGCCTAGTTCTCGGGACCCATTTTTTATTTCCACACTGCCCACCTAAGCTGCACTTATGGGGGGGTTTTAGTGTAGGTTTTTATTTTTCCCTATTTATTAATTAGGGAATATCTTATATTTGTGCATACATGGAGTTTTCCTACATTCGTGGGATAGGATAGCTTATGTGGATATTGTGTGTCATATTTGTGTCATAAGGTGTCATAAGAATGGCATAAGATACTCCTATTCCGGGTATGGGAGTTATTTCTCTATTCTTAGCACCTTGTCACCACCGTTTTTGGAGGAGTCTATTCTTGGGGTGCTTTGACCACCATTTGTGGAGGAGTTTCTTTCTAGCTCTCCTATATGTATTCTTCATTTTGGCCATTTCATGTTACTAATTCAGATTTGGTTTCTCCATTTTGTTTTGTACAATTTATCTTCTTGTTATTGTCAAATTGCTTTAGCATCTTTGTGGTGTGCAATTGTTCATCTTGTGTGATCACGTCTTCATTGCACTCGCATTATCTGGATTCTGGCAACAACAACTCCAATAGATTATTTGAAATTAACACATTATTGTTTCACTAGTATTTTATTTTTTCACGACCATTAGGGTAATTAATTGCATATCATCAACTAGTTAAATGATGTTCTTGACTAATATTTTATCAATTTCAATCTTGACTTTGATCTTAATGTTAGGGTTTAATTAATAAGGTCACTTCATAATAAGTTTGAAATCTATTTTTAATTGAATTTTTAGCATTTCAAAATTAGTATTAATTCCATGGAGTTCATTAAAATTATTCTAAAATATATCTTCATATTTTATAGTCAATTATAGTATTTTTGATACTATGAATTCTTTGTAGTAATCTATAATTTTAGAAAGTTTTGAATCTCCTTCAAAATCTTTATTATCTTGGAAGATATCCAAAGGTTGATATAATATTGTGTCTTATTTTCATTAGATCTAATGATTTCTCATTCCCCTTATTTTAAAATATAGTTGGTGTTACTTGGTTTTCTCTCTTTATATTTTTTAGGTTCATGTTTTTCTATTTTATAACACCTTTCCAAAATATTTTCATATAATACATCTAACATGCATGCATTTTTTAATTTTCTAATTATTATATTATTCGATGATTCCTCATATATATTTTATCCAAAGTATTATGGTTTTTTTTTTCTCTTCATTCAATGTTGTTATATTTATTCAAAATTACTATGGCATCTTTCTCTAAGGATATTATAAAATATTGGAATTTTTTAGAGCACAACATAATATTCTATCTAGATGTAAAAATTAAATGTGAGGTAAAATTAGACAAGTATAGAATCCTATATATTAGTTTCTCTTTAGAAATCATCAAAATCTTCTTTTTCATTATTGTTTTACCATATTTTTCAATATAAGTAGTTATCAATCCTATTTATAATGGAACATGGGTCATGATTGCATTCCATTAAAAACTTATCTCTTCATCTTCACAATTCAAAATTCTATTGCATTCTGAAAAAACACCATACTACTAAAATTATGGACTAGGAAGATTTTTTAGAAAATAATTTAATTAATTCAAAGTGTATTATTTTTGTTATTATCATCAACTTCACTTCAACCATTTTCAATACTCATATTGGTAATTTAAGATCCTATATTCCATACTGATAACCTAATCTACTATATGAAATCTAGGTTTTCCTAATGCTTCCCATGTTCTTTATGACATAACATTCACATTGGCTTCCAAATATAGCAATGATTTTGAAAAATCACAACCTACTACCTTAATATTTAAATATATAACATATTTTTTCTATTTTTTTTTTTTTTTTTAAATTTATTTTTATCTTTCACTTTATTTTTTCTTTGCATGAGTTACGTGAATCCCTATTTATTCCAATACTTATAACTTTTTGGAAGTTTTTAGAAAAATGACTAATCATTTATCATTTTTAAAATTTTAAGATTCTTCATTGAAAATGTTGGACTATTATGTTTTGGGACATAGGATTGGACTCAGATTGTCTATCACTATCATCACTTGATATATCACTACCAAGTGTCATGTTTATGTTCTTTCCATCACTATTATATGTTAGTACAACTATTTATCATTATCTAGTGTTTTGTCTATGGTTATTCTATTTCTTATTATATTTTTTATATTTTCCCTTATCTCTTACTTCAATTTAAAATTTTTGATATAATTACACATTGTCTAGAAGTTTCTAGTTGGTCTTTGTGTTTTTATTCTTCCTTGTTTTCCTATTTTTCAATCTATAAATTATGTTCTCATTTTGTGGCATAATTTAGGCATATTTATTTATTCCACAAGTATTGAAACATTGGGTGTATTTGGGACATGTGTCTATGCTTGTTTTCTATTTTCATGATAGAAGACACATTATATATGGTCTAGTGTAGTGTAGACCCTTATAATATATCATTTTCCACATTTTTAGTAGGTAGGGGAACACATTGTTGTGCCTCCTAATCATATTTATTAGTTTCTTGATAATTATTCCCATTGTAACCTTTACATCCTTTATAATTATTTATTTAATACCCATAGCAGTTATGGCTTTTTCATTGATAATTTTTTTCCTAAAAACCCAATCAATAACACCTATATTATTCAAGTATAGATTTATTACATTAGTAACCCCCATTGTTTCCTCCTTGGTAGCCTCATTTATATCCTCCTTGATATGCATCTTGATTTTTTTTGAATTTTTTTTGGAGGGTTGGCTATATATTCCATGGTGTGATAGATGGTTGGTAAGATGTTTTTACATCTTGTGTGGGATTCAGGATTATTGTTTTTATTTGGGTAATGAGTTATTTAATTTCATTTTCTATTTCAACCACCCTCTTTGATTCTTATCTAATATCCTATAATGTCTCAAATTAATGTCAAATTTATTGGTAATGTCCAAATGTTCCACACATCATGGGATATGTTAGTTGGTTCATGGAAGAACTACTTCCATTAATAGACACAAGATCAGACTATGAGAGTCATATAACCTTAAAATTTTGAGCCATAGTATATCATTTACAAAGGGGTATATGTTTCATTTTGATAGTTTTTTATTGATCTAATGTTTCCATTATAACATTTTTAGCATAAAGTACCGATATCTCACTATGGCCTTCCTCACAACACATTGTACACCAAATATTTCATTATGTTTCTAAGTTTATAGATGAGTTATTTGTTATTTTTTGGTCTCATTTCTATTTTTTGACTCAATATTAGTTGTTCTATTTATTTATTCATTTACTTATATTTTTGTTTCATCTATGTATCCTTATCTCTCCTCCATGTTTGCACTTCTAATCAACCCACATTTTCTAATGCTTCAATAAATGCTTGAAATTCCTTGTCATTAATTATTTCTCTTAGGTTTGGTAATAGCCTAAATATAAACCATTTATTTTATTTTATTTATTAAGGTTATATAATATTCCTTAATACATATTTAAATCATTTATCAAATTCATTCATTGTTTCTTTATCTCATTAAATTAATTCTTTTGTCTTACTTACACATTTTATGGGGGATCTAAATAGTAGAAATCACTTTTAAACATATTTGATCTCATCACATGTCTTATTATGGATAATACTAAATTTAAAATACCAAAATAATTTATCATATATTAAAATTCTAAAAATATGAAAAGAATTACCTGGTTATCCTTAATTTTATGAATTACCTAGTATCCATCTACTGAAAAAACATGTGCTTCTGTGTCGTTCATATATTTAAAAAAATGGGTAATTTTATCTAAGCCATTTGATGATTTTTATTAGTATTAACATTCCAAAATTTATTAAAATATCCATTTTTTACTACCTATTTGGTATTAGTGTTATTTAGTTTTGGGGTTTGTTGATTCTTTTATTTCTTCTCTTTTTCTTATTCTCAACACTATTTTTGTTTTCATAAAATTTTATTTATGCCTTTATATCATGTAAATTATGTCAAAATGTATATTTTTTCTAAAACATATCACTATTATTTATCTTTTTAAAAGATAATGAAATTTGGTTCAAGAGGTTCATCTCCTCAAGCAATATTTTATAATCAGGGGAGGCAATATTTTAATCTTCCTCTTCATATGTTCTCCTATATTATTATTACCTCATATTTATTCATCATAATCATATTTATTTTATACACATTCTATTCCACTCTCTTTTTATTTCAATCATGTTTGCCATTTATTTTCATAATAAATTCTTCTATTATATTTTCAACTGACTATTCCAAATTATACTTCTCTTTAATCTATATTGCTTCCTTATCATTTTACTCTTTAATCTTTATATTTATTTTCACAAATATATTCACCACTAATTTCTCTAGGTTTCACTCTATTTCCTTATGTCTAACTAACACTCCTTATACTTAACAAGATATTCTTTGCGCCCCCCACCGCCCCTCCCCACCCCCCTCCCTTTTAAATATTCATCCTTGTGTCTTTCATATATAATTTTTATTATAGATTATAAACAATTAAATAATGTAATGGTCTATTATTTTAAGTTAATCCATTTCGTATGTACCTCTTACATAAATTTTATATCTATCTCTAAAATTCCTTACATTCTTATGTGAGGTTTAGGTATAATCAAAGCTATTTTAAAGTTCTTTTTTATCTCTCATTTTTTCATAATGTCTATTTTATATGATTTTACTTCCATTCTTTCCATGGTAACTCATTTTCATGTCACCCTTAACTTGTTTTCTTAATCTTAGCTATTTCATTCTCTCATCTCTTTCTAATCTCTATTTTTATATCTTATCCTCTAATTATTTCTTTTATTTTGTTAATCTTATCTTATCTTCTAATTTACCATTACTAATTATTTGTATGTCCTAATTTTCTCTTTTACTTCCATTTATTGTTGTTTTTTCTCTACTCTCATTCCTTTACTTTAATTTTTCCTCTTTCTTATTAATATATTATATTATATTATATTATATTATATTATATTATATTATATTATATTATAATATATTATATTATATTGTATTATATTATATTATATTATATTGTATTGTATTATATTATATTATATTGTATTGTATTATATTATATTAAATTGTATTGTATTATATTATATTATATTATATTATTTATTTATATATTTATACATTTTTCTCTCTAGTTTAACTTTTCTCGTATAATTTATTTATTATCACTAAGCATTTCTCTAGTCCTTTATTTATTTCCTCCATTATTTTTTATTCCATTTATCCCCCTAGTTGTCATGTCTTTATTTATCAATAGTAATCTTCCTAACATCCCCCCTCTTATCTTCCATCCATCATCTGCTAGGTCTTTGCCCTTGACATGAACTATTTACCAATTCATATCAATATTCCTTTAATCAATAACATATAGATTAATGTTAGAAAGTTTTTAATTAATCTTCCTCTTGTAAATTCTAATAATTATGTCTTATTCACATAAAATATTCTCCACCCTAATGTTTTCCATTATATTATAAATGAGTGCAATGTAGTTTCATACCAATAATCTATCACTCATGTTCATGCTTCCTCTACTTATTCAAATTTTTGTAATTTTTCCATCATACACTGATTGTGTTTCTTAATTTGTGTCTCTATCTTTCCATTGTTTTAGCTGGTCATAATATATAAGCCCATGACAGTTATGTGAAACTCTCCCATAAAAAATTGTCTCCCAGTCGATAAAATTCATTTTCAACATGGTAAACCATGGTTTATTTTTATTTTGATTCCTTTTGAATACAATTTTTAAATTTAATCCCCCATTAATCTTATATCTCTAGTATAGTGAGATTATAAAACTATATTGGGTACTTTTAACTGTACCTTAATTATTTAAAACACAGGATCATACCCCAAATGTTGATAAAAACTCTACTTCAAGTTGTGAATTCATAGTTTAATGTTTCAAATCATGCTAATTTATATAGTAAGAGTATATTTTAAGTTAATGTTACAAAAAAATTCTTTAATTATTCATAAAAAATCAAATACTGATAACATAAAATATAGATAATGATGTGTGATTAAATTCACATTAATATGTGCAACAAAAATACATAGTTATACATAAGTTTTATTCAATATATAGGGATGTTTTCCATAAGTTTTATTGTTAATATTAAATAAAATACATATCAACATAAACATCTCTTTGTTGTGGCTATTCATATATGGGATTATCCATGATATGCCACAAATTATAATTGATATTATCAATTATATTTGTATTTATCTAATGTCACAATATGACTATAAGCCTCCACATTTACCTTTATGCTCAGTACTCCAATGAATAATCCCACAAACACCCTACATTTTGTAATAGTGATAAAAATAACCAAATAATATAATACCATAACTGGGTGAATAATACAGGTGGGATGGTAACTATCATAGCCTTAGGAGTTATAAAATAGGCCATATTTGAAGGAAGTTTCAAACCCACATGCATAGAAGATGCATAACTAAGGATATTTAGTAATTTATCATTGTTAATATCATCCTTAGTTTTATTGTACATGATTTTTTTCAATTTCAATACATGATTATGAAATATATTGTATGTATTAGGTGAAAAACATGTAATCATAGCACTCATTATTTGTTGTAGAAGATATAAAATATGAATATCCATTATAAAGATAAAATAAATAGTTGACCACCCAAAGAGAACAATGATTTTTTTTTAATTTTAATTTTAAATAGAGGTTTTATATACACAATCTTAGTTAAATTGAAACCATAAAATATTTTAAGAATAGATACACCCTTCAATCTCTAGGCCAACTTGACTAAAAATAGTAAAATGCTAATTACTAAAAATATGTATAGAATTTAGATGAATAAAAATATGATGTGGATTCATGAAATATGAATAAAAACTAATTTTGGAATTTTGAAACTATATTTTTTTAATTTTATGTTATTCAGACAAGTAAAAACTATAATATATGAGCCCTAATAGTAAGACAAGCCTAAAAATCTAGGTAAAAGAGGAAACTACATCATATTTTATCCTATGAAGGTGGAAATAGATAAAAATTAGGAATTGAAATAAAACCCTAGTGTAGAAATATTAAAACAATAGAAAGGACAAAAAACCTTAAGGGAAATATAGGGTTTGATGTTTTTAGTATATAAATGGGTTTACCATTATGTTTTACCTTATTTTGAAGTAAAGTAACTTAATATGTGTAAAAAAATGAACTGATTCAATTTTGATAATGTGTAGTAACTAAACACTAATTTGAATGTATAAGGTAGAAACTAATTTGACACTTGTATTTATTATTTATGAAAAATATTAATAGGGTAAATATATTATCATTTTACTATTTTTTTATTATAACACTAAATGTAGTCAACAAAGAATGTGGGAAAATGGACTATGAGCCACTAATATCAAAAATTGTATCTCTTGATAAACCTAGATAAAATCATCACCCTCTATTCTACATTGACTAATTATATAAATTAAATCTAATGGTATTATCTATGTAGAAATATATTTTCTATTTTTGTATAAAATAATATTTTTTCTTGTCTTCTACCTTTGTGTATGGTCTTTACAACCTAGCTAGGCACATACACTCAAAAATACATCTCCTTCTCTTTGAAACCCCCAGTCCACTTTAAAAACTAGGTTTTGGTGTGCAAAAGGGAAAATATGGTGGATTGATCTGACCCCAACCACTCCCCAATGAATTTATTAAGAATGTCTACATATTCAATACTTTACTAAGGAGCGTAACACCATATTTGGATCTCCTTTTTAGGCATATGTCATCAATAGTATTCATTTAATACATGAAACCTGTAATATAGCTTTCAATACTTATAAAATGAAATAATTGTCTTGTATTTGAGGTGGTTGAGATTGGGCTGGCATCTAATCATTCTGATTGATGGATGGATTGGAAATAATCAGGTAGTCTATTTGAATGTGAAAGTGTTGAGTGTGTTTAACCAGTTATTTATATATGGTTAATAGTCTTATACCTACATTATATTTATATGTTATTGCTTGTTTTGTATTATCATGACATAAACATAAAAAATGTATGGGTAGACCCATAGAAAGGATGTGACTCTAAAATTTTAACCTTGCTTTGTGAGGGATGAGTTTTAAATTTCTAAATAGACTAAGTCTAAGTATTTTATCTCTAATATAATAAAATTAATGTAACGGTATAGATATATAATAAATGTGATTGATATAAATTTGGGATGGTTGGACCCATGTAAATCATGTAGGTGAGATAGAAGGATGAATAAGAGCCATATCTATACACATAAGCCATATAATTTAATGTAGGTTAAAATTGACATTTCCAAGTATATAATACAATATTTTATCATCCATAATTTTAATAGATTCTTCATCTATCTAAATTTTTACTCAATCAACAATGTTTTCTCCCCTTAAATGAAATAAGCCACTTGAGTATTAAAAGATTGGACATCTAGACAATTTTCTACTATATCAACCATGTTATAATTTTTTCAACTAGATCTACCACTTTAATTTATAAAAAAAAAATGTATTATTATTTTGATTTTACATTAGATCAACCATGTTATCAGATTTTAATTTCTATATTATATTAACCACTTTAGTTTCTACTAAATTTACCATCTTTTTTATTTGATATTAGATTGGCCACATTCATGATATTTCACCATAACTAAATTGATGTGGCTAATTCCATTCTTTTTGTAATGTATATTTCTTTTTGTCATATAAATATCAATCAAAATTTCATGGGACATAATTATTACTCCTACCTATAATTCATCTAAAATTTATATACAACTTGATTAGTCGGGAGGAAACATTACACGGATTTTCCTTGGTTTTCAATTTTGATAAATCTAATAAAAAATATCCATCCCAACTTTAATTACATCATCTACCTTAATGGGAAAAATAGTAATTCCTAATTTTATTACTATACATATTCCTCTATGTCCTCTTGATAAACTATCTCTTAGCATTAGAAGTAATCTCCTAAAATATATAATATACTAACATAAAAAGTGGTCAAATAATCTTATTTTTACCTATTAATAAAAAAATTGTTTAATTTATATTTTTTTATCATCTCTTTAGTTACATAAATTTATTTTTTGAATAAAAATAAAAAAAATATTCTTGGAGTCGTACGCAATTCCATCATATAAAATGTTTTTTTTCTTGAATAATAATATTTTGAGGCCTAATATATGTATTCCCTCATCACAACCACTCATATGATAAGTAAGAATTGGAATGGTAACCAGTTTTCATTAAAAATAATCATGTTATTTTTTATGTGTAAAAACCAAATATAATGCCTATTAAATATATACTAACTTATATAATATACTAAATTTGAGAACCTATTAATTTTTGTGTGTATGTCCATGCATATGTACCTAAGTATGTATTAATATAATCTAATGTATTTTTTAAAATAATGCATATAGATGGTATATGGACCCTTACTATGTACCAATTTTGTAATATTTATCATGTATTTGACCATTTTTATATGAATTAACTAAATCTATAAAATATTTAAAACTTATACTCTAGTTTGATTTTTATATATGGAGACTTATGTCTCTATGACAAGCCCAATTTAACTCCCCCATTAAAAATTAGTGATGTATCTTATAACCCAATCATATAAAAAGAATATTAAATTGTATCATGTCATGTATAAATATAACATTGATTTAACTTTTAATTTATTTATAGAATGTAAACCCTAGGTTGTTAAAGGGATGAAATAATAAATCAAGAAATAAATATGTAATAAATATAGCCACTAATTTGTACAATAATTGACCTAATATTAATATTATAATAATTAAAATAAATCACACAAGTATGTACTTAGAATAAACTAACTTAGATGAATGAATTAAAGGTTATAAACTATTATAGAAGTTGTTCATGGTGTTATAAATGGGAATATAGATTTAGAACTCCTCCTATATTTTAGCACACTATGATAATGTCTTTAGTGGTATGGTAGTATCCCTTGGAAGTAGGCACTATGAGATTATAGATATTACTTAGCTTAAGTACAATATGCATGTGCATAAGTGCTATATCATTGTATTTAACTGATTTGAAAGTGAAACCATATATCTTGATGTTTTTAGGGTATTTGAGGATCACAAGTAATAAAAGTTTAATGTTATCTAGGTAGCTAGACATGACCTCAACCCCTAATTGTGTTGAGTGTTTCTTACATACGAATACATTGTGAGCGGATCAATCTCTATGTATTTATCCCACTTAAGTTCTTAGTGAAAGTGTAATGAATACTAGGATGAATGTTAGATTGAGTGTTTTGAGTGTGCTTGAGACAAGAAATATGAGTAATCTAAGATTAATAGCGTTGTATATGGATATAGACATAATTAGGGTAAAATAAAGATTAATGACATTCATTTCCACAATTATTTCTAAGTTTTTTCAAGAGTATTTGCGTCTAAATTCCATCTAGTGAGTAAAGAGATAAAGTGGTGTATATATACCAATAAGATTCTTGTCTATATATATAATAGATTCAGGCCAATCCTAAAGTTTCTTGAGAATTTTAAATATGTCTACTAGATGAGAAAAGAGTTATGAGAAAATAATGCAGTCCCTTGGTCATTAACATAGTGCATTAGTGTCTAGGTGGAAAAACCTACTACATTATGGGTTTTAATGCATAATATATGGTTTAGGACTATTATTGGTACATCTTGGGATGGGTTAGACCAAGACAAAAGAAAGACAAAGATACAAAGCGGCACTAATATAGGTCCATTTTCGAGCTAGGGATACAATGGTCTAAAGTGGCACTCATTACACTCAAGTGATATTTTATATGACTACATTTCCCATCCATTTATTCTAGAAATTGAGTAAAGAAAAATTACTAGGATAAAAGAAAAATAAGCATACCTAGACTTACCTAAAAGGTAAATCCTATGAATCTAGGTTTTATTATGAAATTAATGTTACATTATGTGTCTTACAAATGAAACATGAATGAATCGGTCCCTACTTAAATAATATCAAAATTAAATACAAAAATAAGTAAATAGATAAAAGAGAAAGAGAGGAAAGGAATTAATACACCTTGTTGTGTATGTGAACCAATGTAATAACCTAGTTCATATGTGTGATTATCTAGTGATTAAACAATTAATAACTTAGATTAAGTTGGTGGCTTTCTTAATCCCGATGTGTGGTGGGATCAAGAACTCAATCTAATTTTGACTCCATAATTTCAAGCCCCTACTTTTTGGATCATGAACTATGAATAAACTATATTGGATTGATGGCATGTCCATCCCTCCTAAGTAGGTTCTTGAATAACTCAAGTAAGTTATGATATCATCATTTCATACCCATGTGTATTTGATGCATCTATAAGTAAAATTATGTAATGTAATTGAAGTTATGTAATGTATTTGAAACTATGTATGATAGTTTTAGGGCCAGCTAGAAACTTTGAAAGGAAAAATGGCTCAGGGGCCTCTCAAGCACTTTGATATGTAACTAAAAAACTACTCTAAAATTCCAACCACTAAAGATAGATTAAGGTATCAATATAATTAAAAATTGGTGTAGATTGTGTCTATATTAATTATTTAACTTATTTGAGAATAATGGAGTTTTATTCCTATTTTAGTTAAGGGTTCAAATTAATAAATTAGTATAACATATAGTAATAAATATAGTCCTAATTTATGAAACTATTTGTCTTTTTCACCTTTCTAAAAATCATAATAAATAAGAGGAAATATAAATTAGCTATAAAATAGACTAAGATGGTTGAGACAAAGGTTGAAAATGGATGTAAAAGACTACGAAGGTGTCATAAACTAGAATCTAGATTTCATTGGGTGGAAGGATAGAGACACCAAAAAGTGGACACTTTGGTGTCTATGACTATTGTCTATTCCTACAACTATTATCTAAACTAATCATAGACCTAAATTGTTTTAGGTATTTGCATTGTGTCTGTGTGAGTGTGCCTATGAAAATTGAGCATTAGTTTTTTGGTAAAACATGATATGGAGCTAATTTTGCCTTCAAAACCCTAGGTCTATCTAAATACACAAAGCAATAAATATATCAAAATCCAAAAGGGAAAAAATTGGGTTACGGGAAGTATGATCGCACAATCTAGAACCCATGTTATCCTAATCATTGTCTACATCAACCCTCAATCTAGGGTCTTAGATAAAATGTAATTTTCCCTTAAGGAGCATGCATAATCAATTTGCATGGCAGATTCAAAAATGAAATTTTGCCTAGGCACTTCCTTGATCAAGCATATAAATCTATGTGTGATGTAGAATTATGAGCAATACTATTGATTGATTTTAATTATTTAGTATGCCAAAGTAGTATGTGCTAGATATAAAATTCCTTGTGAAGTCCTTCATATAAGAGACTCTTTATTTTGAATTTGAGAGCTTTATTCATGATAGCGAACATAAAAAGGATAAATAAAACTTAAGGGATGGGCTAAGAAGGGTTTGAGACATGTTAAATAAAGAAAATGACTATTGGACAATAGCATTGGGTAAGAAAGGAGCACTAGGCATTGTAGTCCACTAGAATTCTATTATTTAGGACTCAAAAAAATAGGTTGGCACTAACATAGGCCAATTTTGGGGGTCTTTAGGGGTATAGATTAGTAGATTGAGATAACAAAAAGGTGACAAAATCAAGAAACAAGACTAAAATAAGAAAAACAATGATATGGTTAGTGAAAAAAGGCTTATATTATATAATAGAAGTCCCTTATAATGAGGACTATAAAATACATGATATGTATGGTTTATTCACTAATTTAGGGTGTATACATTTCTACCCTTTTTATTCTAATTATGTAATTAACTGAAATACTAGAGTAAAAGAAAGAAGAATAAAATGTGTACCTAAACCTACCTGCACGGAGGTGAATGTGTTACAAGGGTCCAACTCACTTTTTAGCCAAAAAAGTTGATGGAGAGCCAAATATTTCTTGGAGAGAGAAGGATTCAATGGAGTGGATGCCCCTGTACTAAATTTGAATGCAATATCCATGTATCATAGAAGAGGGTAATACTTTCTCCATATGTTAAATCTTACTAAACATGAGGAATGCTCAAAGTCTTAAAACTAATGTCTATCCTCTATCTCACATAAAATCATGTAATATTGATGTATGAAAAAAAATATGTATGTTTTAAAGAAAAAAAATTGTCATGCCCCCACTTTGAATATCTGAACTAGAAATAAAGTGATCGAAGGCCCAAAACTAATGTATGTCCTTTGTCTTGCGTAAACTCATGGACCAAACATTATAGATAGTTAAGTGGTATATTATGGTGATAAATTAGGTATAGCTGGGTGTAATCTAAAAATATGGTCAATGTGAAAGAAGAAAATGACATGTCTTATCATTTCATCTATATAATATTTATTGACAAAGAATATGAGCATTTGTGTCATGCCCTCAAATATATTATGTGAGTGATGCATATATGAAATCTATTAATATATATAACCGCATGTGATATGACATATCTTTCTATGCCTCATGTGAAAAATTAGAGACCAAAACACTATGCCTGTAGTCTGTTATCTTATTCTATATTTGTGTTGTGTTATATGAAGTTGTATGTGTGAGATGTGTAACATGTACATGCTACAAAATTTGGTATCTAAGTTTGTATCTATATGAAATAATTGTGAATCCACATAACTTGAACCAATGTATCTAAATAATCTATGTATAAATAAACTAAATTTATATCCCTCTGAATGTCTTGAGTAATGTTAAGTGACCAACATAGCCTAAGTCAGTATATATCTTGACTAATCTAAGATAAATGTGATAATATGAATGTTGGATGTGTGAGAACCATGGTGTATCCACTTATGAGAGTGGATGGCTATGTTGGGTAAGTATATAAATATGAATAATATAAATGATACCCACCTTTTAGGGAGGGACAAAATCTATGATAGAGGAGGTCGACCCAAAAGTGATGACTAATAGAGTAGTAATATAAACAAGGTTGGTATGTTGTAAATAGATTGAAAGGTTGCTTGATTGATTAGATTGTGTTGTTGAGAATGGAACATGTTTTGATCGGTGATGACCAAGGCACATGTCTAGATATAAGATAAATATATAAATTTTCATGTTGTAGTAAGTAGATAAGCTAGTAAGAGGTCAAATACTGAGTGATGTTGAAGGTATCCTTGTCATGATTTTGCGGAAGGAAATAGATTAAAAAATAGAGTTATGGGTAAAATGGTATTTCATTTTGAATAAGAAAGTTGGATAAAATAGGAAATTTTATCAATTCTTGATTCATTTATGCATTGATTAGGTTGATATTTGGAGCTTTAGAGTTATAAAAATGTTGAGACAATCACCTATCTTGACCTGATTCAAGTAGCTAGCAGCCTAGGTTCAGATTGGTGGTAATGTGACCCTAGTAAGTAGCTTAAACACTTCATTATTATTATATTTTAGGCCTATTTTGGTGTTTTTAAGGGCTTAAAAGTAGCTTAGGAATTTTTATCTATTTATGATGCCCTATCCTATAGTCTAGCACTCATATCCAAGGCTTTAACACTCATATCCTTTTGGGGTGATCTTATCTAGTGTTGTTATCCTTATTAAAAAATTAATGTCTAAGAGGTAAAAATTTTCTATGATTTTGCTTTCTTGTTGACTATTGTGCTAGCTTAGATTTTGACTTGGTATTATTGATTGATAGATGTGTTATTTATTATGATGTAGGGTGAGGTGTGGATGAGAGAGTTTTTTAGGGGCTAGGCGATGGAGACATTGAGGCTACTACCACTATCTATTATTGAGAGAGAGGTTATGGATAAGGTAGGGTTGGTTCATGTGAAACATAAGGTGGGATTGATACCTGATGACCACCTTATACAAGAGGTGAAACATAGATACATGTAATTTTTGGATTCATATAAGGGAAATGATTGTGACTTTAGAGGATGTGTATCATATACTACATTTATCAGTTAGTAGGTAGTGAGTGATGGTATAGGATGACATAGGTGCTGATGTGATTGTGTATATTTATACATTGTTGGTGTTCCCTTAGGTACACATCAGAGAGGTAGTAACAATGACATGCTACTATTAATCATTGTGCAGTCTAATGTTTTGTGCTTATGGAGGTGGTTGGCTATTTTATTGGCATGTTTTGTTGTTGTAGATAGGAATGAAGTATCTATTACATATAAGATTCATAGGACTATGCATAGTGTGGAGGTATATGGCACTATATTCTTATGGGGGAGGACTATGTTATCCTACCTATATATGAACCTCTATAGGTTTAGACAAGAGTCATTCAATGGTAGGGTGTGTGGTAACCTTATTACATTATTGGGATTATAAGCACATAATAGTTGTGCAGATGATTAGATTATTAAAGTCAGAGTGGGAACCTTCACATCCATTCAAGAAGTGGTGTAAGAATATAGTGTCTATGCAATCCTATGGGATGGACAATTATAGGTTGGTTTTATATGGATTAATGGATGGTGACACAATATGGAGGCCTTATAAAGGAATTTTTTTGTGGGTAGAGGGTACATTATAGTTGTGATATATGAGGGTCAATTTCTAGATACATGAGTGTTGGGGTGAAGTATATGAGTGTTTTTAGTATGAGTGCATTACTAAATAGTTTGGGGTACCACAAGATGTGCTCTTAATAGCATGGGTATGGGTAAGGAGTGGGTGAACATTTATGAGGGTAGGAGCCTGTGTAAGGCCTACTAAGGCTAAGATCACACCATTACCTTTGGATGTTAGGGATGCACTACAAGATATTCTAGATTTTGATGACATTGGAAGTACAAATCCATATAGTGCATGGTGGTCTAGGAATCAATTGGCTCTATTTTACCTTATTGAGGTAGGGGATGCTCTAAAGCATGAGGATACTCAACCAATATAGATGATAGGAGGTAAGTAGTGATTACATTTGAACTATGTATAAATTTGTACTTTAGTTTTAATTTAAATTATATAGCTAGTATATTGTCATAATTTATGCATAGGTAAAGCGAGAGGTGTTCAAAATATAGAATAGGCTAGGGTAGGAAGTGGAGATGATAATTACTAGGAGATTATAATTAAATAAACACATTGAGAGCTAACATGGGATGTACCTAATGATGTAGTGGAGGAGGGATTGATAGACTAAGTGATGGTTATCGCTGATATACATGCCCATCTATTTGATATGGCTATGATAACAATAGTTACATATGTTAGATTAACAAGAGAGAGAGATGAGCTGAGAGCTAAGATAGATAGGCATTGAATGCCCACACTTAATTTTGGATCTATTATTATGAGTATTATGGATGAGTATACAAATCTTAAAATATGATATGCAGAATTGCATGAGGAACATGTTTGGCTACTAGAGCAAGAGAATCATCACAAGAGGAATATAATATCACGATGAGGTACAAGGCCATTGAGTGCTAGGGTAGATTATGGGACTAACACTAGTGGAGAATATGATATTGGGAGTGAGGTCTTAATGCCCATTCATGGCTAATTATACTTGATATTGGTGTATATTTATTGAAAACATGTTATATACATACATACATAAATACATACATACATAAATACATACATATATATATATATATATATATATATATATATATATATATATATATATATATATATATATATATATACACACACACATATATATATATGTATGTATGTATATATGGATAATTGTTTGATTATGACCCATGCACATTATGTTATAGAATTTAAAGTACATTGGTATATTTGTTGCAAATGGTTGATTAGAAATAGTTGATTTGGCATTGATGTTGAGGGTGCATATGTTTGGTAAAATGGTATTTGGGATGTGATTTGATTGTTTTTTATACATTCAAGTGTGATGCTAGTTTTGATTTTGAATCACATGTGAGTAAAAAATTAAGTTGTTTTCATACTTCGTAAATTGATTTGATAAAGTGATTTGGTTTGAGATTGGTAAAATAGGATATTGGTAAGATTGGGTTTTGGATAATTTAGTTTGGCTAGGGATGGTTATTTGGAACTAGGAATGTTAGTTGTTAGTAGAAGAGGATGTAAGATATAAATATATGCCTATCAGCCCCATGGCTACTGTATCACTATCTAAACCCTAATGGCCAACTGAATAAGTGGCCATACTACTCATGTTGTGTAGGAACATGCCCTGTATCTGATGTTGTCTATGGTATACTAATTTTTGTTATATTTGGAAACTTTGTAACATGTAACCTCAATGGATGAAGAACTAAAACTATGTGCTATGAAGGAGGCTCACCTATACATAATCATAGTGTATTGCTACATGAAATAACACCTTATGGCCTCTACCGTAATGCATATAACTAAGAAATAGATCAAGATGGAACTACAACCTCTGATGGAGGCTCATATAATCTCAATCTTAGTGGGTTGATACATGAAATAGGTCCCTAAAATCTTAGTTTTAGTTAATATCTATCTTTATCAGTACTCTTTGATGTAGGTTCATCTAATATTAACTGTAATAGGTTTCTACGTGAGATAGGTCACTAAAAACTTTGTTGTGGTGCCTATGACTATGTTCAATTTGTATATGGAACTACATTATTTATTATATTTACTAAACTAATATATGTATGTTGATCTCACTATATTACTCTCTAAACCCTGTGATTAGGCGGGATGGGAGATCTCTAATGAGGCTCTATACTAAAAACTACATTTCTCTCATAGTGAGTAACTGATGATTCTTATGAAGGAATTTCTTTAGATGACTTAGTCATGGAGGAATGAGGTCTATGGATATATGATGAAGGATATATTGGTGCCTCCAATGTGAATGTTATGATTCCATTATCAATAGATCTATTAATATATTCCATGAGTCTATAAAAATCATTGTCTATGTGTCCACATATATGATGATAGTTACAAAAGGGGAGCTGTGACAATCTATGAAAGAGATGTGGATCTCAATGATGAGTATAAGTTAATTTGATTAACCTCATATCTATTAGTGTTTAAAAAATGACATATGGGTTATCACATATTGAATAAAATTATAGTGTTGTCCTACTATTGTTTTCTATAGTGCATATTATAGGTGGTTCTCTAGAAATTAGCTCTTTACTATAAATTAGTTAATTTTTTGGTTGTGGTCTCTTATATTTTTTTGGATATGGTGAATTTTATGTTCTAGGAGCTATATATGGAAGTAATGCTATGAAATCTAGAGTAAGTCGATCAATTGAATCTTACTCAATCAATCCCAATTTCTTCTCCAAGGATAAAAATGTATAACATAAGTGCCTAAAATATGACTCTATCTACTATAATATATTCTCTAGTAGAGGTTATTAAATCCCCTTAATAAATATATGTTGGACCCCTAAATTTTTTGGTTTATAGATTGGGCATAACATTCAAGTCTTAAATCATAAGTTATAATAACTAATTGGATCTAAAGGATTGTGATGCAATGTGGTAAGTGTCTCATACATAACATGAGGTCCCATGTTTGCTATGTAATATCTAAGAAATTCCTCCTTTAAGTCATCATATGTATGCAAGGAATTAATATGGAGGATATGAAATAAATAATCTAGAAGTGTTTAGGCAATGAATCTTGGACAAATGTCTTCAGAAGAGGGTTATCAAACAAGTCATTGACATCCAACCAAGACTTATAAGCCTTATTTTCCAAAGTAAGGAGATGTACTTGGTGTTTTAATTAACCAATTACATGCATAAAATAAATAATCTCTTGGGATGGTATATTAGTATCTTGAAGTGGTTCACTTAAACTTTGAATTTGATCATTTATTTTACTGATGGGAATGATACATTTAGCAATTGGATAATAAAGAAGGGGTGGGCTCACTTGAACCTTTGGAGGAATGGTAACTTGGACCTTAGTAGAGGGATGAGGGATACCATTCTATTTGGGTGGGAAGAGAAAAATAGGTGATACTATAGTAGGGGGTGGCTTGGGAGATTCATTTTTATCTTTAGTACATAGTGAATCACACTATAATTGAATAGAAGATGTGATGTTACCATTGGCATGTGCATCATTAGAAGTGTAATCATGCATATAAGTAGAAACAAAATTTTTTAATGAATTATGTCTGAGAGAGTGAGAGAAGAGTTAAAAACATGAGATACATTTTATTCTTCACTATATGAATAATAGTCATCTTTATTCCATGCATTATCACAATCAAATTTTTTTTCATTTAAAAGAGGAGAAGTAGAAGTATCACTTTAATATTCACTCTCATTATCATATTAATTTACATGTTCACTATCAGACTCATTATTACTTCCACTATCACTAGGGATAGGGTTAAGAGAATATGTTAAATCTCTTCTAATATACAATAAATTGTCATGTGAAATTGGAATACTATGTGCATCCATGTTATCCTTCAATGGAGTGCATGTATTATTTTCATTTGAAATTTTAGAAGTAAGAGTAAGAGAGTTATCATTTATACATTCTTTTGTCATTATTTGAGATGAAAAATTAGATTTAATAACATGAGATTGATCATTTGAACTATGCATTGGAAACTTGAATCTATTTCATTTATATTGTTTTAATTTGAACATAGAAGTAGCAAAAGAGAAGGAGAAACTAGGTTCAAATACAAGAAAATTGTCACCAATGAGAGGTTCACTTTGAATTTCATGACTAATTTGTGCATTTGATGTATTATGTATAGGATAATGACATGAAAAGTAACTTTCCCATTTATAAAAATTATTCTCTTTGGAATATGGAAGAAAAGATATAGGTTTGAGAGAAGAAGATGTATATACTTTTTATTCACTATCACTTTAATATGCATAATCATATTCCTCATTAAAATAATAGTAATTTTATTCATTTCAAATGAAATCATTTTCCTCATTTTTTACTAACATGCAATTTTGAAAATTTGTCCATTCATTGTCATAATTATGAGAAAAAATTAGAAATTATCTATAGTATGAGAGGGAGAAGTGCCTTAGTGGCCATTTTTTTGACTTCAACAAAGAGAATATATATAATTAATATTAAAAAAAAATGTAAGAATGACTGCTAACATAAGGATTTTGATAATATTTTTGACACTCCAAATAATTTGCAAAAATTAAAAAAAATTATCTAAAAAGTGTAAGGGAAGAAGGCTTGGGATTTGAGGACCTAGTTTGGAAATCTAGGGTTTTAGATTGGAGTTTTTGAATTTTGTAATTATTCAAATAATTTTAATTTGAAAAAACAAATGTATAAAAATTTATACAAAAATCAAAATTTTGAAATTGAATTTTTGCATAAAAATGTGAAGAAAAACACTAGGGATACCTAAGGTTTTGAGATTTCTTCGAAGTAAGTTGGGTTAACCAAATGATTTAACTTATTTAAGAATAATGGAGTGTTATTAATATTTTAGTTAAGGGTCTAGATTAATAAATTAGTAGAAAATATAGAAATAAATATAGTCTTAATTTGTGAAACTATTTTTCTTTTTCACCTTTCTAAAAATTATAATAAATAAGAAAAAATATAACTTAACTATAAAATATATTGAGATGGTTAATACATAGGTTGAAAATAGATGTACAAGACTAGGAAGGTGTCGTAAACCTAAATCTATATTTTCTTGGGTGAAAAGATAAGAGCACTAAAATGTAAATAATAAATTAGGGTGTATGCATCTAAATTTGATCATTTCATCCCTAACATCATTAATTTCATCTAATTTATCATAAAATCATTTTATGCTAGTTATAATCTAATATTTATAATATATTCCCAATACTAAGCTAAAATTATAACATTCCATGCCTAATTAATTCAGATATGTACCCATTATCTACCAACCAATCCCAATTGCCTTATATTTGTGAATTTAAAATTCCCATAAACCACCTACCTACCCAGTCTTAGGATTTCCTACAAGCCTATACCCTAATCCTCACCTACCCATTATTATAATCTAGTTTAGTCTTCCCCTAATCATCATTAGATTCCCTAATGAAATCCATAAATATTTACTAACCTCCTTTTCTATAAAGTTATCTCTATAGCAAATTCTAAAGAATTTTAAATTCCTTAGAATTTCATCCTTCCTCTCTAGATTCTTCTTCTCTAGAAGCTTCCAATGAATTTTTAGTTCATTGTAAAATATCACTCCCTTGTCTCTATTAAAACCCACCATCTCCTTCCATTTGGTATAATGAAAATTCAAATAGAAATTCCATGAGCCTTCATGCTAAAATATTACAAAATATAAGTCTATCAAACTACCAAATTGGTCCATTATCAAGTCAATATCATGTTATCAAAATTTTAAGTCTAAAGGAATTCCAATATCCTTAATCACATTGTATTTTTCCTATTTTAATATTGATTTAGATAACATAGATTTAGGATTAAAATGCTGGTTTTGAATTTTCATTTATATCTACATTTTTATCCTCTTGGTTCTCGATTTTACTTGTAGATTGGTAATTTGGGCATTTTTTATATAATCACATATCATAGATCAATTGTTTAAATTTAACATATCACACATGGAATAAAAATTCAATAAATGTAACCAATAATTGACCTCATTTTATTATTGTAATTATATAAATGTATCATAAAAGTATGTACTTACCTAGAAACTGACTGAGAAAAATGAATTAGAAGATAGAAAGTTGTATAAAAGTGGTTTAAGATGTCTTAAACTAGAATCTAGGCTAGGAACTCCTCCTAGATAGTAACACACTACGCTATTATCCTTAGGGTAGTTATAGTTCCCCTTGAAATTATGGACTATGAGCTTATGAATATACATTCACCTAAGTTCAAGATGTTTTTACCTCTGTGCTTGAGTGTTGGATCACTAGATTAGATTAATTTGTAAGTAAAGCCCTAAATATACAGGTTAGGTATTTTAGGATCAAAAGTATCAAAAGTTTAAGGTTATATAGTTAAGCTAAATGTGAACTCAACACCCTATTGTGTTAAGTTTTTCTTACATACCAATACCTCAAGAGCATATCGAACCTAATATAGTTCTCTCACTTAAGTGCTTGGTATAATTGTACGTGATTTCTATTATGAGTGCCAAATTGAGTGTTTAAGTGTTATTAAGAATGGAAGTATGATTAAACTAAGATTAAGAATGATGTATATGTATATATGAAAAAGTAGTGAATAATAGGGATTAATGACCTTGATTCACAGAACTATTTTGGAGTTTGTTTATGAGGATTTGCATATTATTTCCATGGAGTAGGTAAAGGAATAAAAGTGGTATATCTATATTTATCTAGTGATTGTCAAGATATGTAATAGGTATAAGAAAACCCTTAGGTGTATTTATAAGTGTAAATATTTTTGTTGGAGGATAAAAGATTTAATTGATATTAGTGTAGTCACTTGGTAACTAACACAATGTGTTAGAATCCAGAGGGTCATGCTAGTGTCCAAGTGGTAGAATATGGTGCATTATGGGCTTAGATTCCTAGGAGATGGTCTCAGACTACTCTTGGTACATATTGGTATGGGTTATACCCAGATAAAATATAGATAAGGAAATAAATATGACATAAGATAGGTCTAGAGCTAAGCTAGTCTTAGGGTGGTCTCAAGTGACACTCACTACACACAAGTTAGATGTTATATAAATAAAAAACTCATATAATATTATTTGATGATGTGGATAATGTGTCATCTTAGTAATTTATATAGTAATTAAATAATATATGAAACATATGTAATTTAGGTCATGAAAGTGTCATCTATAGATAGGTGTATCAATTAAGAATGTAGTACGAATATCTATGAATAAAAATATTTAGTAAAAGTGCATGACATATATCATGAAACTCCTTACTTTTAGTTGATCAATAAATGAAATTTTTAATGTCACACATAATGCCAAAGGCCACATATAAGTTACTTAGAATGTCTCAATAAAAGTGGCCAAGGGAAATATGTGTGAGGGAATAAATATGTTGAAAGTAAGTGACATCAAGTATCCCTCATCGATCAAGTCTAATGGCAAACCAAACTAGTCACACACAAAGTAGCATGTCATGTAAAAGTGTAATAACATAAATTGATAATATAACAAGGAACTATTCTACACCATCCATATATATTAATATCACATCAAATTATAATGGAATATCATGTATTTATATCTAATAAATGAGTAAGTAGTAATGTATATGTAATAAATATAGGTGAATCAACATGGTATAAAGGTCATATGAATACTTAACATGTACTAATGAAAATTTGGAATATGATTCCCCCAATATTATTATTTATATTATAAAAAAGAATCCAAAAAGGGGAATTTCATTCTTAGTGACATAAAATCAAAATAACTTGAAGAACATAACATTATAAGCCTATCTACTAGGATAGAGAATGAACAAAAAAGAGGTGTATCAAATATAAATACACATAAACACATTATATCTTCCTTGGATACTCATTTTCTTGTCTTTATAATAGGATTGTACCCATCTTATACACTATATATCTTTTGAAATATCAAATTTGCTACTTGATGTCTATAGAATTGGATCAAGAATAAATTTGAATCTCTAATATGATTTTAGGATGGTAAGTTTAGTTAAATAGAGCTTGTATATAATGTCCAAATGACCTATTCATTTATAGACTTTGAGGATAATTTTTAGCTATCCATCTCATATCCAAATTCAATGTGGATAATGAACCCTCAAATGCATGATTTCACACATGGTGTGTGTAATAAAATGCATTTAATACCCTTTTGTAGTATGAAGAAAATTTTGGAAAAAAGGTGAAATGATTGGACCTCTTAGAGTATGTTATATGTCATATAAGATAAGAGCATGTAGGAGGATCTATAAGAGGTATCAGAGAGAGTTTAAGTGACCATGTCATAATCCACATTCCTTTCACACTTTTCCCTTTTCCATTTAATTTCAATGTGATGTCACTAATGTGAAGTAAATTTTCAATTTGTGTATTTAGAAAATAGATAGTTTCAAATCAATGGAAGTTTCCATTATAATAAGACTAGATTGATTAAGTAGGATTAATAGTGTCTTTCTAAAATATTTTTGTAAAAATCAAATATTCATTTATTTGTCGTATAATAACACTAGTAAAGGACTGATTTGATTTAGGATGTTGATGTTGAATTAATTGTTTTTATACAATGCATTTCCCCAATCAAGGATGTGACATTACAACTTTTTATTAAGTCAATAATTGTGTGAATAATTGGATTAATTTAAAATTTACAACTATATGTGTGTGTTATTGTGTAAAATAATTCCTATTACAATTTTGACATGTAAGTGATGAAAATGAAGTATCCACATTTTGACCCTATTTATGAATGTGTTGTGAGACACAAGGTGAAGTAATGTCTTCTTAGAAAATGAAAACATCATTAAGAATAATTTGAAATAGTAGACAAATAAATAATTATTGACTGATGATTCCACCTTGAGGGGACATTCAAGGATGAAATACTTGGATGAGATATCAAATAGTAGAGGAAGAAGCAATAATGGGAGAGATTAATCTAGGACTAAGATTAACCCACCTAAGCTATACTTGTATTCTTTAATTTCTAATTTGGTGAATAATAAAACTGGATTGCCCCCAAGGCAATGGGAAGAGGGAAGGATGCATCAAAAAATAAGAATCAAACTTTGACTTTCCCCAAATAGGA
The DNA here is from genome assembly GCA_037957365.1 of Torreya grandis. NCBI lineage: Eukaryota > Viridiplantae > Streptophyta > Pinopsida > Cupressales > Taxaceae > Torreya > Torreya grandis. Next base: position 1,999,442 of record JARHVA010002210.1, read on the forward strand.
TGAAAGCTATGGGATTGGAATTAGAATAAATACTAAATAATAGAATTCTTCCAAAGAGGGGAGAATAATTTACTAATGATTTTACCTACTAGGTTAAATTTGATCAATGGTTATTTTTAAATGGTTTTCCATGGTAGGTAATATTTGATCATTTATTAAAGTAATTGGTTAATTTATTCTCATTTATTGTACCATAAAAAATAATAGTACTTTAAATGAGAGATTGATATTTATTGAATTTATAAAATGGTTGACTTTCTATATATGACCATTTTTGGATGTATCATGGGTAGCATATAAATTATTCATTTTATTTAGTTGATCATGTAGGTATTACTAGACATGGATATTTATTACTATGACATTGCTCTTCAAACAATTATTAATTAGGTTTTTATTTAAAATTTGGCATTATCCACAATAATTGTAAAGGAATCATGATGGCATTGGATGTCATAAGTGTAATAAATTTATTTAAATGAATATGTAAGAAACCTCAATTCAATATATTTATAATTAAGAGCTAAGTGTAAAACATGATATAATAAAACAAACGCAACCAACTAAAATAAAATAAATTCACCAATAGCAATAAAACAATCTTGAAATAGCAAACACAAAATCCAAGATAAATAAGTAATTCATTAACCCTTTATACATGTGTGATAATAAGGAATTACTCTTAGTTACTAACCCAAGGTAAATAGACATGTTAGATGATATTTGTGATAGGTTTGGTATGGGGGGAATAAAAAAATATGAAGGAAGTGGTTGAGCTATCTCCAATTTCACCATGAAAGTGGATGTTGTCTACATAGTCTAATGTAATTCAGGCCAAATGTACTTCTCCTAGGAAATGAGACAATAATAATGGTAATGTTTAAGAAATAATAACTAATATAAGATGGGAATGGACTCTAAAATTTTTGAGAGTGTCCAAATGATTATCTCATAAAATAGTGAGAGAATTGAATGTCTAGGAAAATATGAATGACAATAACAGTGTTCAAGCTGACTCAAGATGCCTTATGAATTCATGTGTTACCCATATAGTTTTTGTGGACCTTAGAACAATTTATTTATATTAAATGGTAGGATAATAAATGAATGGAACTGTGAATGATTGTGGTAAGATAAGAGGTTCCCACCCTAGAAAGAATGTGAACATGATGAATAGTTGTACAATTATTTTTGTGTCTTTATATCTCTCATGTATATTCTAAGCCTATTTTTTGAATTTCTTACTTATAAGATTTTTTTTAATAAAATTAAAGTTTTAAGAGTTTTTTTGGCATTATATATTTCATAGAGATTTTAAACCCTTTTTCTAAACAAGGTATTTTTAAGAATTATTTGCTAAATAGGATGCACAAATGGATGTAAAATATATGTAAAAGGGAAATGTTTGACCCTAAAATGGATCTAAATTGGGGTTATATATATTATTAAGGGATTATATATAAATGAAATGGCATAAGGGTGATAATAAAATATATAGTAGGGAAATTAGATGTTAAACTCATATATAAATATATACTAAATTTATTATGCTAAGATAGTCTAAATATGGGAAGTACAACTATGCTAAATATGAAAATGTAAATGAAATGAAGTACTTATATTTTTGATGATAATGTAATTTTAGATATAAAAAATTCTGAAATAATGTGAGAAGAATATTCTAGGATGATCATTAGATTCTAAAATTTGACACCTTTATCTCTCTACTTAATAATGTTAACATGGGATTGTTTCATCAACATTATTATCTAGGTTCAATGTTAATGTATTGTACACAATATCTACTAAAATATTATGTGACCAATTAGATACTTTTGGGTTTTTATTTTCCTTTTCTCTAGGACATTTAGATGTGGGTCATGGAAATAACACTTTCTAAAATGGCAAAACCCTAGCTTTACATCTTTAATGTGACCTTTACGAAAATGGGTTAGTGGTCACATAGTGTTGATCTAACATAAATCACCACACTATTAAATAACATTTATTACATATATAATAATCAATAAGAGGGTCTCATACTAATGTAGTTTACACTATGTGGTGGCTTGTATGTGAATCATATAATATGTTAAAATCAAGTACAATACTGACCTAGCTTGTAATTTAAAAAAATGGGCTCTTGGTTTGCTCCTTTGGCACTTAAATGTTATAAATTTGTTATACTTATAAATAGTATGGAAATACAAAATATTTTTTCAATTTAATCCTTGACATAGTTATTTTGATAAGTGTGTTGGTCACTTGGGTACTTTTTATGTATTTCTTACTCAAGGTTGATCTCATATTTATATCAATCCCTTTGGATTAATAACTCACATTAAATTACTTATAATAACCATGAGGATACATTTCATTTACAAATTGGATTACTTTAGGCTATTGGATACTTTCATCAAGATAGTACATTAAAATTAGTGCTACTACCTGTCCTAGACATTAGTGTTAGAGAATAAGTCAGTAGGTATAGGTTCATAATTTGTAGACTTGAATATAAGTACATTTTAATAATTCTAGGCAAGATAGAAGACTTAGATAATCAATATAATATTCATTTAACTAAGAGATATAGGCCAAGGGGAACAAATATAGATAATATGCAAGAATTATGAATGTGGGAAAGGTAAATAACTAAGAGTAACAACTAAAGCCCTAGATTCTCAAGTGAACAAGATTGAGTTACTATATAATCATAAAATATCATCTTCATTTCCCCCATTTAATCTAGTAATGAAATTTCTAGTTTCAAGTAAAATAGTTCATACTTAGGTGTGTATACACACCTTGTATTTATTATGCTCAACTTGAGTGCTTTGTTGGTGATTAACATATAACCAAGAACACATTAAAGTATAAAAATGGTGTGCATAATATGGGTTGAAATTACTTGAAATAAAATTAAATGGAAAGAGAAATGTTTAGGAGTACACATGTGTGTCAATGTAACCTCCTTACCTATTGGTAAGTTATTTTGAAAAATATGTATCAATGTAAGGCTCTAAAACTAAGATTAGGGAAATATGGATAAATATTTAAACTACATATATCCAAATACACACACACACACACACACACACACACATATATCTGTGTGTGTATATGTATATGTATATATGTATATATGTATATGTATATGTATATATATATATATACATACATATATATATATATATATATATATATATATATATATATACATACATACATACATACATACACATGCATACATACATACACATACATACATACATATAAATACATACATACATATACATACATACATACATACATACATATATATATATATATATATATATATATATATGTATGTATGTATATACACATACATACATACATACACACACACACAAATATATATATATATATATATATATATATATATATATATATATATATATATATATATAGAGAGAGAGAGAGAGAGAGAGATTGGAAGGCATGTTCCCCCAACTTTCAAGAAAAAATGAGTTTCCATGTGGCAATTGAGATTAGCTCAACCATGAAACCCACTAATAATTATAACCTAGTGAGGTTGGATGATCAAGGAAAACATAAAAACATATAAATATTAATCAATTTTATCACCTAAACTATATCAAAATTATAGCCAACTACTATGATACATTGTCTCAATAAATGTCTATGAAGGTCCACTAGCTATAAGTGTGAAAAGGTTCATGATATGGTAATCATCCATAAAATAGTTTTAGAATCTAAACCTGGTTTTTATTTTGTAATATTTAGGCAAATTTTACATAGCATATGCACCTTAGATATGTCTCATGTTGAAACATGTATAACAATATTATCAATGTATATAATTCTACCACAACTAAGAATTTCAAACATATAGGTATGTGCTTTGGCTAATTATGATAATTATGTAAGTTTAGAGTACATGATTCCAAATCATTCCCCCACTATATATGAAGAAATATAAAAAATTATATAAGTACCAATGTATAAGACATATTTCCAAAACATGCCCCCAATATAAACTGGAGATGGTGATTACTTAATAGGTGTGGATAACATGATTACAAAGCATGCCCTTGATAAATTTGGTAAATATCAATGTGTGGAAGACATGCTCATATGACATTCCCCAACTAAATTTGATAATTTTAAATGTGTGGAATCCAAGATCATATTACATGGCCCAATGAATCTAAAAATTTATATAAGTGCCACATAATGAATGTGTGTAAAGAACATGCTTCCAAAGCATGTCCCCATTGTAATATGGAAACTAATATAGTTACCATATTGAATTAATGTGGATAAAATTCTCATAAATCATTCCCTTATTGTAAAATAGAAACTATACCAATTTTTGAAAACATGTATCTATGACATGCTCCCACTAATATGCACCCCCTTCAGGTGAGGGAAAGATAGGAATTGGTATTTAACTCACTTAAAAAGTTTAATGTAATTACATAATTTTTGAATGTAACCATGTAAAATATATAACGAACATGTCTAGGTAGATATAACATTGAAGCACACAAAACCAATGAGATCGTGTATATGACTAAGATGCATGATAAAGATCATGAATATATATATATATATATATATATATATATATATATATATATATAATACAATATCAAAAATAAAAAATAACACATATTAGATAATAAAATAAATTCAAAATGTAATAGTTCAATGACATTTCAAATAAGGGGCATGTTCAAATATTGCACAATCAAAGGGACATGACTTATTCAAACGCTCATATAGGTAAGACATATTAAAATTTCCATATAATAAAAAATGACATATGAAAATGTCATTTAAATTATACATAATCATGGGTGATGAAAGCAAAATAGAATATTAAAATTCTTTAAAAATGAATACAAGACACTCAAGGAAATCCATAAAGTAAATCATAAGAAACCAACATGAACATGGCATACTGTCCGATGGATATAATATTTTAGGAAAAGTATGCCAAGTGTATAAAATATTAATTACCTTCTATAAGATATAAACATGGATAATAGACATGATCAAGTGAATATATTAGATCAAAAATGATGATGCAGAGTTATCATCGAATCATATGACATGTGCATATAGAGATCAAAGAAGCATATGCACCTAATGTCGATATGATGTGAGTAGAGGTAAATACCAACATCAAAAATATAAATGTATCATGTGTTTATGTATGTCTGTATCACACTTAATTATAAGTGTGACACATATGTGTATGTAAGAAAAAAATAATATTTCATCCATAAACAAGGAACTAACATAAATTCTAAGGAGCCCATAAAACATGTAAGTGTCGAAAAGTGTTTTTAGAATTTTGAATGTTTTTTTGACTTTTTTGGTATCTATTGATTATTTTGCATAGATTTAATCAAGTAATTACCCATCCTAAAAATGTGAAGGACCACATGAAATAATTTTAAACTTTATTTATATCAATTTACTACCAACATTTCAATATTATATCTAATGGTTTTCCTGAATCCAATGTTGTAGGAAAATAATCATGTCCATCATGTTGTATGAAAATATATGTACCCATATGAGTAAATTTTACACACATGTTTGTAGTTTAGATCTTAGAATTCCACTCAACTATCCAATTTTGTGCTAAATTTAGTATCAAATGTGGTTTTTTTTATATCCATATAATTAAAGTTTCAAAACACGGGAGGAAAGAAATAGATAAATGAATGTAACCTTGATATTCAAGATACAAAGAAGAATATATTAGTTCAATTATAGTATGTCCTAATCATGTATGAAAATTAGTCCCATAAGTCACATCTCCCTTGTTTGGATCAAACTTAATTTTATGGAAATATACCCCATCAATATTATAATAGTAATCATTAAATCATCATGTTTTCATATCTTTGAGGTATACTTTGCTTATTCAAGATAATAATTATTATTATTTTTCCCTACTATGGACACACCACATATGTGTCCTTCAATTCTATATTACCAAATTATATTTTGTAATGTTATACATTTATTAGTAGTATTGCCAATGATATAATGGTAATTACGATATCGTACTCCCTTTATAGGGAGTAGTATACTAACTAGTCTATGTCTGGTATAAGGTAAAGAAATTATTTTGTGTTCAAGTAATAAAGATAAGATGGTATCAATGGTATCATGTTCTGTTATGATCTGTAGTATTTGGGGCACAAACTTTTGAGAATATTACACATTATTAACATGATGTACATCCTTTTTTCCATTAGAAGGTTGAATCAGTGATTTTAACCAAGAGATATGTATGGAATGACAAAATTTACATGCTTGTATATTAGTTTTTATTTTCATACTAGTTTTTGTTTAATCATTATCTCGATTCAATGTTGTATTTTCTGCAAGTATGATTAGCTTATATGTGTCAAGACCCATAGGTTCAAATATGTTATGTGATAAGTGATTGAGTGGATAAAATTTTAAGTTTCATATTTTTCATTTGTCATATCATAGGTTGTATCATCATGACTACCATAATAATTTGAAAAATGGACATCATTTTTATCAGTATTGACTAATAAAGGAAACTCAAATGTTGTGGGTTCCTAAAGTGTTTATATCTCCTTTATGGATGTTTCTTTATCTATATACATATTTACATTTACCTTAGATATTAATGTCTTATTTGTATCTAGAGATAGATCAGCCAGTGTACTTAACTCAACTATTTCATAGTATGTATATTTTCTATAGGAATGGAATTCTTAGATGGTAATAATATAGGTATGCCTTTAGTTTCAAAGTATACCAAAATTTAAAAGATTCACTGTCAATAGGAATGAATAATAAGGTTCTGTTATGTATTAATTTTACACATCCATGAAGTGTATATGGGATAGATTCCATTAAATGTATCCAAGGTCTACACAAAATTAAATTATAATGTAAGGATTGAGACATGGTCTAAAAATTATTTAAATTTTTTGTTGTCATAAGGTCACATCCAATGTAATTTTTCTAATTAGAGGGATATGTGAATTATGAAACCCTTTTATGTGCATAAAAATGTTTTTAATAGGGATTGTGTCGATACCCATGGGTGTTAGGAAACTCATGCTATAAATTTTTACGTCTTATCCATTATCAATGAACACACTTTTAATACCTTTATTCTGTATTGTGATTTGTATGAATAAATTCAAATTTAGATCAATATTATTTTTTGATGGTAAATCTATTGGATCAAAAGTGATTATATTATTATTGTCCTTAATATATATCATAATATCTATAAAATAATTATGATCAATATCATTGAGAATGTGTGTCTCATGCAATAGATCATATAGTATATCATTATAATCATTATATTGATTTACGAGTTCAAGGATTAAAATTTTTCCATGTGTATTGATTAATTTGTCAATAATGTCATATCATTTGGATTTTATTACCAATCGATGTTTAGGTTGCACTTGCCTTATATTAATACATGGAAAGATGGGTTGGGAAACCTTACCTCTTTTAGTAGTGAAAACATGGACCACATAATCCAATAAAATCCATCAAAATATAATGGGTAAAACATGGTAGTTGTAATTAAAATAAGATACAAGTAGGACAAATGGTTGGGAGTATGTCCATCAGCATCTAAATATTAGATCTATAACCTTTCAAAATAAATTTTGAATAGAGATTAACTATTATGTTTTCCTTAAAACCCTATCATTATTACCATGACTTTGCTTATAATATTTGAAAAATATAGTGATGTAGTAAACCATAATATCTATGACATATTGGAATCTTAAATGGGTAATAAATGCATCCATGTTGCCCATATTTTATGATGATAAGGGATTAAGAATAGAAAATTCACAAAACCCTAATTTTTATTAGGGTTTTGATGTTCAAATATTAGGCTCACCAAAATTTTAACCCTAAAATATTTAGATTGGGGTTATCTAGATTATTAAATGGGCATAATGAACTAAAATCACACAAGTGTTATAATCAAATCTATATCAAGCCAATTATATGCTATAATAATATACAAACATACACTAAATTTAAGATGATGAGATGGTATAAATATGGAGAGTATAACTATGATAGATATAAAAAAGGCAAATAATCTAAGTACATAGTTTTTTATGGTGATAATATAGTTCTAGATCTAGAAATACAAAAACAAGGTATGAAGGAGATTATGGATTGCTTGTTATATTATATATTTTTACACCTTTATCTCTGTGGATAATAAAATTAGCCTAGGATGGTTACATCAATACTACTATGTGGGTTTGATGAAAGTGTCTTATACATAATATTTATTGAAATACGATGTGACTACCTAAATGCTTCTAGTTTTTGCTTCACCTTCGATCTGGTGCATTCAAATCTAGGTCATGGATAATATTTTTTTGTGAAATGATAAAACCTTATCTTTCTATATTTAATGTAACCTTGGCAAGAAATGAGTTAGTGGGCACATAGTGTTGAGTTGACCCCAATGACACCATTGTCAAATGATGTTGTATACATATACAATACTATATAATTGGGTCTCAAAATAATTTAGTTCTCCCATATGTATTGTTTTGTGTGTGAATCATATAATATGTGCAAAGAAATAACAACAGTGACTTAGCTTATAATTTTTAAAATTATGCTCTTGGGTTTCTCCTTTAGTACTTTAGACCTGTAGATGTGTTGTACCTATAACTAGTATGGAAATATGTAAGCTTTGTTGAATTGAATTCTTCATAGAGTGATTTTTATTAGTGCCTTGATTTATTTGGTCTTTTCTAGGTATTTTTGAATGAGTTTTGATATTATATTTATATCAATCCATTTGGAGTAATAACTCACATTAAAGAATTAGGACAATCACTAGGATATGTTTCATTTGTAAATTTGATGACTTTAGGATAGTGGACACTTGTGTTAGGATAGAACAATAACCTCAATGTTATTTTTCATCTAAAACTTTAGTGTCTAAGGAGAAGGAGAGTAGGTATGGGTTTTATATTTTTAGATATGGAAGATAACCTAGGTCATCAACATAAGGCTCATTAGACTAAAAAATATAGGCCAAAGGGCACAAAGATAGAGTAGATGTGAGACTTGTGTAAATAGGAAAGACAAATAATTGAGAGGAATAACCAAGGTCTAAGTTTTCCAAGTATATTAAACTAAGGTGCTATATGATCATAAAATATTATCTAGATGAACCATCTATCAAAGTAAAATATAATCTTGGGTAGAGTTTCAAATGACTGACACATAAAATGATGAGAGCTTTGCACAAATTACTCATAAAATGGTTAGAGTTTTGGATTAAATTACTCACAAAACAATAAGAGTGTGGCTTAAAATTATCAAAAAAGGATGAGATAATGGCTAAAATTTCTCTAAAAATGGTGATACCATGGAATAGGAGTGATTGAGTTGACCTCAAAAATTTAGTGTTGCCTACATATTTTAAATAGACCCCAAGGCATTGTAGTTTAGCCTATAGTTAGAGATACTATTAATCAATGATAGGTTGAGGTAAGAAAATGAAAAAATGAAGTTAATGACATAGGATTTGGAAAATTTAAAAAGATGTAATTTGTTGGTTCAGTTACATATAAAATCCATGTTGAAGTGCTTTGAAATACTAATTTCAAGGATGTGTTCATGATGACCAAATCTAAATTGTTTGATAAATATTTATTTGAATCTAGCATCTCAGTCTCTCTATTGTACCTATAAACCAAAATCAAAATTAGGATTTTAAAATGAGTAACTAACACAATTATGAAAAGGATTTAAGGTAATATGATATGAAGGAACTACTAAAAATTAAAGTTACCTTGGAAAGTTTTTACATTATTTTTGAGAATGTAGTGTTTAGATCCTAAATAATAACGATCTAGAATAATAGAAAACATATAGTTAAATGGGTAAAAATAAATATTTTAAATAGGTAATTTTATAAGAGGAATAACAATAAACTTATCTTAAATTAGGCTAAAATAAATGATTCCAAAATTGGTAATTCAGGAGTATGACTGAGACATTATCAAGAATATAAATCTAGATTCTATTTTTTATTAGATAGGAGCACTGAAACAAGACACCCTAGTGTCTAGCACTATAGTATTTCCCTGATGATGTTGTCCTTAGGATTTAATCATTCTATGTTTTGTTTTCTAGGTTATTGTGAGCCTGTGTACCAAATTTTAAGGGTTGGAAGTTAACATAGCTCACTGTAGGCTTGTTTTAGTCTTCAATACCTATATACATCTACAAACTTTCAAAAAATTAATAGATTAAAGGAAATAGGGGGAAAATTTTTGTTATGGGAAGAATGATTGCATGATATATAACCCTTGTTGTCTTGACTACTACCTACATTAATTGTGAAGCTAGGGTCTTAGATCAAATGTAGTTCTCCCTTAGGAAATGTGCATAATCAATATGCATGAGAGATTCAAGAATGACTTTTGCCTAAGCACTTCCTTAATCAAGCATGCAAGTCTATGTCTAATGTAGATAAGCTGACCTATACTATTGAATGCTTTCTATTATGTCTAATATGTGAAACTAGTAAGTGCTAAATATAAAATACCTTGTGTAGTATTTTATATAGGACACTCATTATTTTGAATTTGAGAGCTTTATTTGCATTTGGCCATCATTGGAAAAATAAGAATGAATCAAATAAAAGGGGTAAGACTCATCTTATGGAATAAATTGAGCGTTAGAGCTCAATTTGAGTTTAGATTGGAGCACTAGAAACTAGATACCATAGGTTATAGCATTGTAGTCTGATCCCAATAATCCTATCATATAGGTTGGGGACTAGGCGGATAGGACAAGCATGTAAAAACTGACCTGGGCGAGGTGGAATGACCATTTGAAAGTCTTGGGGTGACTAGGAATGGGTACATAGATGATGCAATCTTGGAACAAGACTCAAATGGATAAAATGAAAGACATGGATAGATGTGTAAAAACCTCATATTCTCTATTTAGAGTCTCCTATGAAAGGACTATGAAAAGACATGATATGTGTGGTTTCTGTCCCAATTTAGGGTGTATATAGTTTCCCCCATTTTAATATAGTGATGCAAATAAATGAAGTACTAGAGTAAAAGAAAGAAAAAAATGCATACCTAAACTTACATGCATGGAGATAAAAATGCTAAAAAAAGGGTCCATCTTCTTTGCTAGGGAAGTGGATGGAGAACTAAATAGTTCTTAGAGGAAGAAGGAATCCATAAAATGAATGTCCCTTATTAAAAATTTAAATAGTGCCTAGAGAAAGAAAGAATCTATAAAATAGACACCCCCTATACTAAATCTAAATAGTGCCTGGAGAAAGAAAGAATCCTTGAAATGGATGCCCCCTGTATTGAATCTAACTAGAAATGAGAAATTCTCAAATGCACAAAACCAATGGTAGCCCTCTATCCCACATAAACTCATGTAATTATGAATGTGTGTATAGAAACTATATGATGTGAAGAGTAAGATCTATCATGCGCCCACTCTGAATAATATAAACTAAAACTAAGAAGTGTTCAGAGGTCGAAAACTAATGTTTTCCCTCTATCTCACACAAACTCCTAGGTCTGAGTAATGTTATGGACTAACCACTATAGATGATTGTATGGTGAAACCTGGTGATAACTTGGGTATGCTTGGGTATAATCTAAAAACTTTGGTAAATTTGTAAGAAGAAAATGGCATGTCTTGTCTTTCCAATCTATATTATCCTATATGATGAAGAACATGAAATCTATGCCATGACCTTAAATATAGTATGTGAGTGATTCATCTATATAATATGATAATCTATATAACCACTTGTGAATGATCTATCATGTCATGTCCCATATGCAAAAATATAGATCAAAACAATGTGCTTTTCACTATGACTATAATATGCTATCTAGTCTATAATTGTGTCATGTTGTATGAATTTGTATGTGTGAGATATGTAGTGATGTACATACCCCCAAATATGATATATGGTATGAATATATATTTAAGTCACTATGAATCCATATAATCTGAACCATTGTATATTTGAGTAATCTTTGTATAGATAAACTAAGGGTATGTCCTTTTGGATGTCCTGAGTAATGTTGAATGACCCATGTAGTCTAAATCACTATATATTTTGACCAATCTAAGTTGACTCTAATAATTTTGATTATTTTAGGTGTAAAAACCATGGTGTATCCAACTATGAATCTAGATAGGTGTGTTGGGCAAGTGTATAAATAAGAATAGTATGAATGATGCCCTCCTTTTGGGGAGAGGGACAAAATTTGTAATGGAGGAGGTTGAGACAAAAGTGATGACTAGTGGCATAATGCTAGGAACAAGGTTAGTATTGTTTGGATTAATTTGAGAAACTTATTGATTGTTTATATTGAGTTATTTGAAAGTTAAATGAGCTTTGACTCGTGAGGACGAAGTTGTATGTTCAGGTATGAAATATGTATATAGATGTGTGTGTCATAGTAGTTAAATAATATAATAAGAGATCAAGATTTATTGGATATCACAAGTATTGTTGTCATGGTTATGTGGAACAAAATGCTTTTTAAAATGGAGTTACAGGGTTCAAGTTATGGTCAAAATGGTATTTTTATTTAATTGAAAAGTTGTTTGGTATAGGAAAACTTGGATTGATTCTAGATTCATTTGTGCATTGACTAGTTTGAGATTTGGAGCTCTAGAGTAGGAGATATCAAAGAATATGAACACCTACAATGACCTAGTTTGAGTAGTTGGTAGCCCAAATTGAGGTTGGTGGAGAGATTACCCTGGTGAGTAGCAAAAACATGTGATTTAGGCTTATTTGGAATCATGTTTTTGATGTTTTTAAACTATTTTGAAGCTTTTTAGGAAATTTTTACTCAATCTAGTGCTCTTGTCCCTCTTTCAATGTTACTATCTAGGCTCTAGTGTTACTGTCTAGGTTATAACTCTCATGTCCAATGCTATTATCTTGTACTTAGTGTTATTATCATGGAGGTTGAGTTTTTGGGGATGATGTTTAGTTTAGTTGTAGTCATTTTACTTGGTTATTGGTTTGGCATGGTTCACTGATATTCATGTTATTTTATATTGTTTGTTAGGGTGAGTTATGGATGAGGGAGTTATATAGAGGCCAAGTGGTGGAGACTCTGAGATTGTTGCCTTTATCAACTGATGAGAGGGTTGTGATAGATAGGGCAAGGCTAGGTCATGTGTATGACCTAGGCACTATATAGTAAGATAGGCATTTGATTACAACTTTGTGTGAGTGGTGAGATGTAGATACCTATACTTTTTGGCTTCCTACTAAAGAGATGAATATTAATTTGGAGGATGTGTACCATATTTTAAATTTGTTCGTTAGTGGATTGCATTTTACTTTATAAGATGATATGGGCATGGATGTCATTAATCATGCATCCTTGTATTTTGTTGTTGTGCCCTCAAGAATACATAGAAGTGGTAGTGATAGTGATGTCCTATTGTCTATTATTATTTAGTTGAGTGATATGCATTTGTGGAATTGGTTGGTAGTGTTGATGGCTTCTTTTTTTTTAGTGTATTGGAGTGGTGTATTGATTACATATAAGTTGAATATGATTCTAAATAGTGTATAGGTATATGGCACTATGTTCTCATGTGGTAAGACTATGCTTATCCACTTATATAGAGATGTATACAACTTTACTCAAGAGGAATTTAGTAGCGGTTTGAGTGTAGCTACTTTATTACATTATTGGGCATATGAGCAATAGTGGTTATGTGGGCATTAGGATTACAAAGAGGGAGGTGGACACTTCCACAACCATATGGGGAGTGGTGGATGAGTTCATTGGCTATTAGGTCTCTTGGGATGGATCACTATAGATGAGTTTTAGATAGATTAGTAGATCAAAATATCATATCGAGGCCCTATAGAGGATTTCTTAGGTGGCCCGAGGATAGAGTGAAGTTGCATTATATTAGGGTTAGGTGTTGTTTATATGACCATTGGACTAGAGTGTATGAGCTCTTTCAGTATGAGCATGTGACTAGGTAGTTTGGTGTTCCATAGGATGTGCCCCCAATAGTATGCATGTGGGTGAGGAGTGCATATGCATCAATGAGAGTACAAGCTCATGATAGGCCTATTGAGGTTGAGTTAGAACCATTACCTTTGGATGCATAAGATGCGGATATAGGTATTATTGATGTAGATGATGTTAATTGCATATAGGTATATACCACCTACTATATGAGGCATTAGTGGGCCCCATTATACCTTGTTTGTGTAGGGGGTGACCTCAAGTATGAAGATCTTGCTGTGATATAGATGATGGGAGGTAATATTTTGATTATATTTGAGTTTTTGTATAAGTTTGAACTTGATCTAGTTTTTTTTGAAAGTGCATGTCTAATGTTGTGTTTATATTTTTATGTGTATATGGAGTGGGAGGTACTTAGGATAAACCACCTATTAGTGGAGGAGGTGGAGATGATGGGTTTTGGGGGACCATAATTGATTATACACTTTATGAGATCAAACAACATGTTCTTGATGATGTTTTAGAGGAGGGTTTGATAGAGTAAGTGTTAGTTATAAATGGAATTTATACTCATTTACATGACATGGATGCTATAGCTTCAATTACATATGCTAAGGTAGTGGGAGAGTGAGATGCACTGAAGGTTGAATGAGATAGGCATAAGATGCCTTCACCTGATTATGGATTAGTGAGTATATGGATTATGGATGAGTAAAATTATTTCTAGAGGTAGTATGCAGACTTGTATGAGGAGCATGGTCAATTACTAGAGTGAGATAATCAATGTAAAAGGTATTTATCAAATCAAGGAAGTGTGGGGTTATAGAGTGTTAGGCTATAGTATGGGACTAATACTAGAGGAGAGAGTGAGATTGAGAGTGAGGCCATAATACCCATTTATGATTTATTGTACTTGATACAATGTATATGTATTTAAAAACATGGTTATATATATGGATGTTGGTTTGATTTTGGCTCATGTTTACTATGTTATGGGATTTGAAATATATTATTATATTCATTACATATGGTTATTGTAGAAGTAGTTGATTTGGTATTGATGTTGAGGCTACATATATTTATTAAAATGGTACTTTGACTACTTTGATAAGTGTGATGCTAGGTTTGTATTTTGATTTGTATGTAAGTAAATAAATTTCTTTGGTTTATGATGATATTTAAGTAAAAATTGTGTTGATTTGTAATTGGGAAATTATTGGGATAAATTGATCTAGTTGGATATTGGTAAATTGGTTGGATAATTTGATTTGGTTTGAGATTTGCAAAATAGGATTTGATAAGATCTAGATTTTTGATAAGCTAGTTTTTGGCTATGGATAGTTATTGGGAATTAATAATGTTAATTATTAGTAGGTAGGGATGTAAGATAGCATGTTGTGCTTATTAATTCCCTAAGAGTGGCTCAAGAATACAAAATTTATCTAGACCTTTGGCTCCATTGTTTCCCTTCTAAGTAAATCTTATAAACTAAAACTATTATGACTATACATTGTATTATTTATGTTATATCACTATGTGAACCCTGTCATGAAATTAAACAAGTGCCCATACTACTCATATTGTATACAAATGTGATATGTATCTGATATTATCTATTATGTGCTAGCTATAGTTGTGTTTGAAGATTATATAAAATTTAACTTTACTGGTCAAGCAACTTAAACTATATGTTGTGAAGAAGGCTCATCTATTTATAATTGAATACCTTATGGCCTCTATTGTGATGTATATGACTGAGAAATATATGAAGATGGATTTGAGACCTATGATGAAGGCTCATTTAATCTTAATCATAACATGTTGTTACATGAAATAAGACCTAAAAAATTTGTAGGTAGTGAATATTTCTGATGAGTAGGGCTCTATTGTGGTGCTTGTGACTCTATTAGATATCTATATGGAACTACACTATGTATTCCCTAGACTATGGTGCTATATGTAGGTTGTTCTCACTATACTAGTTTCGAAATTTTCTAAGGTGGTGTAATATGAGATCTCATATGAGATTCTATCTTAAAACCTGCATTTCACTCATGATGAGTGATTAATGATTCCTATAAAGGAATGTCCTAAGATGACTCAGTTGTGGATGAATGAGGTCTAGGGTTCCATGATGGTGGAGATCTTGGTACCCCCTATGTGAATGTTATGATGCCATTACCAACACATCTAGTAATGCAATCCCTGATTCCATAACACTCATTATCACTGTGTCCATGGATATGATGATATTTATAAAAGGGACAATATGGTTATCTATGTAAGAGACATGGATCTCATCGATGAGTAGAAGGTAGTGTGATTAATGTCTTATCTATTAGTGTTAATTATATGGTAGATGTGATATCCTACTCTGAATCAAACTATAGTGGTGCCTTTTTATTGTTTTTTGTAGTACATACTATAAGTTATGCTCTAAAAACTAACTCTTTGTTCTTAACTAGTTGCTTTACAGGTTATGGTCTCCTATCTTGTTTAGGACATGGTGGATGCTGAGTGTTAGGAGTTGCAGCTAAAGATGCTTCCATGAAATCTAGAGTGCTTTGATCAATTGAATCTACCTTAATCAATCCCAATTTATTTTTTATAGATAAAACTCTATAACACAAGTGTTGAAATGAAGACTGTGTTTGATATAGTAGATGCTCAAGTAGATGTTGGTAAAGGTCCTTAATAATGATATGCTAAATCTCTAGATCTATTGGTTTATATATCAATCTAAAACATGTGATCCTTGAATCTTAATATATACTCACTAATTGGCTCTTCATAATTTTGATGTAGTGTGGCAAGTTTCTCATATGTAACATGAGAGCCCATGTTTACTTGTAATATTTGAGAAATTCCTCCTCTAAGTCATCATATGTGTGCAATGAACCAATATGGAGTAAATAAAAGAACCAATTTTGTGCTTCCCCCACTAATGTCTACTGGAATAACTTGAGTAGAATCAAATGACTCACATGAGATGACAAAGACTTTTGAAAGGCCTAAAGGTGTATGAATGAATCTCTAATTCCATCAAAGTGTGACAATGACGGTATCTAAAAATGTTTTGGCAGTGACACTTTTATTAATGATTTTAGAATAGAGTTACCATGTAGATCATTGGCATCCATTCAAGACTTATAATCTTTATTTTCAAAGGTAAAGAGATGTACTTGGTGTTGTAATTCACCAACTTCATGTATTAAAGAAATGTTCTTCCAGGATGGTACATTAGTATCTTGAAGTGGTTCATTTAATCATTGAATTTGATTCTTGATTTTAACCATGGTAATGCTACATTTAGTAATTAGATCATAAAGTGGGGGTGTGCTCACTTGAAACTTGGGAGTAATGGTAACTTGGACCTTACTAGAGGGATTTGGGATACCATTCTCTTTAGGTGAAGAGTGAGAATTTGGTTCTGCTATACTAAGGGGTAGCTTGGGTGATTAATTGGTATATTTATGTTGTAGTTAATCACATTCTAATTGAGTAGAATATGTGCTATTAGCATTAACATGTGCATTATTTGAAATATATTCATTCATAGAAGTAGAAACAACATTTGGAAGTGCATTATGTTTGAGAGGAGTGAGAGAAGAGTTAGAAAATTGATATTCATACTTTTCTTCACTGTGTGCAGAATTATCATAATCATTATCATATATGTAACATTATTCATAATCACTCACATATTCATTGGCATGCTCACTATCATATTAATTGTCACTTCCATAATTTTTAAGGAGACATTTAAGATAAAAAGTTAACTCTTTTCTAATATGTAATTAATTATCATTTGAAATTTGAATATCATGTGCATCTATGTTATCCATGGATGGAAGACATAGATTATTTTCATGTGCAATATGATAAGATAAGGATATTTTTCATTTGAACATTCTTCTGATAAAGTAGAGTTAAGAAAATGAGATGTATCATTTCAGCTATGCATTGGTAATTTGATTCTAATTTATTTATATTTTTGTAATTTGAACATTGAAGTAGGAGAGAGAGAGAGAGAGAGAGAGAGAGAGAGAGAGAGAGAGAGAGAGAGAGAGAGAGAATTAAATTATCACAAATAAGAGGTTCACTTGGAAGTGCATGACTATTTTTTTCCTTTGGTGCATTGTGCATAGGAGAATGAGGTGAGAATTATCTTTCCCATTTATAAAAATTATTCTATTTAGAATGAAAAAAAAACATAGGTTTTAGAGAAAAAGATTCATCTATTTTTACTTCACCATCATCATTATGTATATAATCATATCCTTCATTACAATAATAGTCATTATCTTCAATGTAAATGAAATCATTTTCTATTGTTTTAGCTAATGTGAAATTTTGAAAATTTATCCAATCATTCTCATAATTGTAAGAAAATTTGATAAATTTATCTATGGGATGAGAGGGAGGAATTAGTTTTATGGCCATTTTATTTCTTTCACCAAATATAATTTTAAAAATTACTATGAATCAAATAAATGCACAAAGAACTACTATCATTGAAATATTGAAATTACTTTTGATAATCCAAATAATTTTCCAAAAATTCAAATTAATTTTATAAATTTTAAGGGATGACAACTAGAGGTTTGAGGACCTTGTTTGGAAATATAGGGTTTTTAGCTAGGGTTTTAAAATTTTGGAAAATTATGCAATAACTTTAAATTCTAAAAATTATTTTAAAAATGAATAATGTATAATAATTTATACAAAAATTAGAATTTTAGAAATTAATTTTTTTTCATAAAATACTACTAATTTTGAAATTATTTTTGACAAAGTAATAGATTTAAAAAAATTCAAAAATAATTTTCTAAAGTTTGCAAGGAAGAAATGTTTGGGGTTTGATGACTTATTTTTAAAATCTAGTGTTTTGAGATAAGGTTTTAGAATTTTGGAAAATTATAAAATAATTTTAAATTCTAAAAATAATTTTGAATAGGAATCATGCACAAAAATTTATACAAAAATCAAAATTTTAAAAATTAAATTTTTGCATAAAACATGAAAAAAAACCCTGAGTGTAGCTAGGGTTTTGGGTTTGTTCAAAGTAATTTGGGTTCACCAAATGTTTTATTATTTTTAGGAATCAAGAGTTTACATCCAAAATAATAAGGGTCTGGAATAATAGGAAAAATATAGTTTAATGTGTAAAAATATAGATTTTAAACATGTAATTTTACAAGAGGAAGAATAATAAAATTATTTTATATCAAGTTAAAATGAATGATTCCAAAATTTTTAATTAAGGAGTAGGATTGAGACATTTTTAGGAATCTAAATCTATCTTTTATTTTTTTATTGGATAGGAGTGATGGAGTAGGACACCCTAGTGTATAGTTCTATGGTCCTTCCCTGGTTCTATTGTCTTTAGGATCTAAGCTTTTTGGGTTTTGTTCATCAAGTCAATGTGAGCTTGTGTACCAAATTTTATGTGTTTTAAGTTAATATATCTTGTTGTAGGTTCATTTTATTCTTAAATACCTATATTCATCTACACACATGCAAACATAGAATACATCAACATTAAAAGGGGGGAAATATCGGTTACGGGAAGAATGATCACATAATATAGAACCCATATTATCCTTACCATTTCCTATATTAAAAATCAAGCTAAGGTCTCAGATAAAATGTAGTTCTCCCTTAGGGAACATGCATAATCAACACGCACAATAGATACAAGAATGAATTTCACCTAGGCCCTTCCTTCATAAAACATGTAAGTCTATGTGTGATGTAAAGAAGCTAAGTTATATTATTTACTAATTTTTATTATGTCTAATGTGACAAAGTAGTAAGTGCTAGATATAAAATACTTTGTGTAGTAATTATATAGGAGACTCATTATTTTGAATTTGGGAGTCTTATTTGCATTTAGCTAACATTGGAAAGCTTATAAATGAAGCAAATAAAAGGGGTAATACTCATCTTATAGATAAACTAACCATTCAAGCTTAATTTGACTTTGGATAGGAGCACTGGAAACTAGACACCCTGGGTTCTAGCAGTGTAGTCCAATCCTAACACTCTTGTCCTATAGATTGGGGACCAGGAGAAGATAGGACAAGCATCAAAAACCTAACTTGGTTGAGGTAGAATAACTATTTGAAAGGTTTGGGGTGATAAAAAATGGGTATAAAGATGACTCAATCTTGGAACAAGTCCCAAATAGATAAATTAAAAGATATGGATAGATGTGTAAAATGATCATATTCTTCAGTTAGAGTCTCTTGTGAAAGGAATATGAAAAGACATGATATATGTGGTTACTTGACCAATTTAGGGTGTATAAAAAGGTAAATAATTGAGTAATCCCACTTTCATAATAACAATTTTTTGTTAGGCATATAAAGTCATAACTTTGGCCTATTTTTTTGTTATAGTCCTATTCATAGGAAAACAATGTTTTAATTAAATAATATACTTCTTTATTTCCCCTAATCATCATGTTGGGTGAGTTCCCCCAATCCATTTTTTGTTACTAAAATGTAGAGTAGTGGCTTCCTAATTATTGATAAAGTTAAGATAGGTGGATTTATTAAATATTATTTCAAATTCTCAATTTTTTTTTAATAGTCAGTGTTATATGAAAATATGGTTCCCTTATTTAAAATTTAAGTGAAAGGATAACATTTATCTACCAATTATGAAATGAAGTGTCAAAAATATTGAATTTTTACATACAAACTATGGATATTATAGAGATTAGAATGAGATTACATTTTTTAAATGACCTTAACCTTTGTTGGATCAAATTCAATGCCCCTATGAGAGACAATGAATCCTAACAATTTTCCATAGGTGACACCAAATACAAACTTATTAGGATTAAGATGAACCTTATATTGATAAAACCTTTCAAATATACTTAATAATACTTATAGATGGCCTACTTTAGTATATTATTTTCCAAAAATGGCATCCACGTAGTCTTCTACAATATTGTGCATCATGTCATGGAAGATGATATTCATGGCATGTTGGTAAGTAGCACTGGCATTTTTTAGGCCAAATAGCATCACGTAGTAATATAACATCCCCCATTGAGTGGTAAACATTATTTTTTATTGGTATATAAGTGTTATTTTTATTTTATTATATCCTAAAGATCCATTCATTATATATAACATCTCATATCCTATTGTGGAATATACAATCAGATCAATGTTTGGCAAAGGAAAATTGTCTTTTGGGCATGTTTTATTGATATATTTAAAATATGTACATATGAAGATTCCTTCTTGCTTATTTTAGAATATGGAAATGTTTTATATCGATTATAAATAGTCTATGGGATAAATACATCTTGCCTCTAATAATTTTTCTAATTCCTTTTTAACTAGTATGGAAATATGAGGATGCATTTTTATTACTTTTTTTAATCAACTTCACATATGGGTGTACAATAAGGTGATGTACATATAAATAAAGATCAAATATAATAATATTGGAATAGGTAGAGTAAAAATATCAATAAACTTGCGAAGGAAGTCATTAATAAGCTCACATTCATATTTAGTGAAGGATGATCCTAGTGGAATCCATTCTAGATCATCTAATGTTCTAATACTTACTTATGTGGTGTCTTCCATGACCAATATATAATTATCATATAGAATAGTTGTAAATGAGGTTAATTTATCATATTCATCATATTTTAGATAAATTGGCTTGTTTATCTCCCCCATGTATGAATAATATGAACCACCAAAGGCTGGTAAAAGAGACTCAACAAAGGCACATGAGAAATGTTGAACCAATGTTTTGAATAGTTTCTATTCCTCTAAACTAATTTATGACTTGCATGAGGTCATATGATTGTAGGGACCTAAGGATTCATTTAAAATAGAATTAAATTTACCATTTAACTAATATTTAAATAGGTTTTCACCATGGGACTCATCTTTTTCTTTATTAGTTTCCTCACCTGAATGTGCCTCAAATAAATTTTCACTTGGGGACCTAAATATTTCATACTATATTTATTCTTTTTTATTTTTTACTAAGGAATTTCACCTACTCAAAAAAATAAGTGGTAGTTTCCAATGTAATAGTTAATCCTTTTGTATGATCATCATTCGAAAAACAATATTTGATCAGCATGAATTATTAAATTACCTTGTCATTATATAAATTATCCAATGGTATATGTGCATGTTATTAGTACTATTTAATTAACTAGGGTTGATGGAAGAAAAAAGGGTAATTATAGGTGATATAGGTACTGGTACAAATTTTATTGGTATTAAAAATTTTTATTAGATAACTCATCATAGATGTTATAATAAGAATCTAAATCATTGTTGGCATATTCATCATTAGATGGTAAATTGGTACCACTCTTACTGTGGTTTATATCCAATATCTAAAGTTCCTTTGTGTTTTTTGGTAGATAATATCTCAATAGTAATTTTTTACTTTTCCCCAAAGCTTTTCCTTTAATAAACTTGGTTATCCATTATTCAGTTTGGAATAGGATACTTATTGATTTTATAGCAAGTAGAAAAGTTATCATTGTACAACCATGAGTCATCATCACCTTTGATGTATTATTATTATTCTGTAGTATCTTTAACAAAATATATTAGATGTTTTTCATGAGATTCATCCTTATTATGCCATTCTAGTCTAGGACTCTTCACTTTGGGTTAACCATATAATTTAGGTGTTTTTGTAAAATTTTCTATATGAAAAGGATTACCGACCTCATATTAACCATGGCCTTTATCTATAATGGTACAATTAGAAGATATTTTAGGAGGAAGACTAGAGAATTAGATGAAAGAGTACTTATATCCACATAATTTGAATTTGAAGCTTAAATAGTTATCTATTTTCCTTTTGATGGACGTACTTTAGGCGCAGATGATAGTTTTATATTTCATACCCTAATTCAATCTGTTTATAATATTGGTATGACTATAAATTGATAGGTATGGTGACCTCAAAGATTTAATCAGAAAATTTAATGAACTTGTGCATAGTACATAATTCATGTATCTAATGTAACCTAAGGATTAAGTTTTACAATATATCTAGATCAAGGACATAGAAAAGGGTATTTTGGGTTAGAGGCCCAATGATAATAAATAATTAAATGGTGCCTTGTTATTACCTTTTCTCATTATCATATGACTTGACAGTTATAGTATCTAACTAGATATTTACTATTATATAGTACAAATATTTGGCCATCTTCAAAGTTAAACTATTCAAAATTGAACCATTATCTATGAGGACAAAATTGATCTTATGTCTAAATATGACTTACTCTATATAAAGTTGGTTGTTGTGAAAAGGTTGAATGGGTGATATGTCACTTTGTTCAAATGTAATATATTACCATGGGGATGAACGAATCACAAAAATTTGGAATCTTTTAGGATGAATGTCACTTGGGACCTTGGATTGGCTTAAAATCTCATTGAATATGTATTTGTAAAATTTTTACCTATGTAAGGGATATAGGATAAATATTTTCAATTTTGTATTTTAAAATTATTCTATAATATCATATGTCTCGTTATTAACATAAAAATTTGGAATAGAGTTTTAATTTACAAGGTATTGAATTGGATTATTAGAGGAAGGTGTGGTACCTTGGATTATAACCTTATAAGGTCAAGTTGTGATTTCATAATCCAAGTTGGAAGGAGGTTACTATAATTAAAAGGGCTTAGGATGGTAATTCTTGTTCACTGGCTAGTATTAATTCTATTTTTAACCAAAAAGGATGACCAATATATGATGGAGGATGTCCTAAAATGGATGGTGATGGATGTCAAGTAGCATTAGTTTTTGTCTTAGGATTGATCTTGATAGTGTTTATTAAAGAGCAGGATTACAAATCAGGCTAGGTCATATGTTAGTAAGGAAAAATAATAACTAACATAGATAACCTGATATGGTAATCTCACTTTCTTGAGGTTTTGTGTTAATGAAATCAATCAAGTAATGATGAAATCAAGACAAGAAATACCTTCTCACAGTGTCTCTCATTCAAATATGGTCCATAAATGTGATTGTACCTGGATTTGGTGCTCCAAGTATTTATCAATGTGGTTAGGGAAGTGCATCCATCATCTCTTTTACAACCAATGGATTTGGCTCCTTGATTGATCAATTTGGGGGATTTCATGAAGCTTCTTCTAACAATATTTATGCATAGGTTGTTTGCAATAAAAAGCTTGGTCTCTCTTGAAGCTATTTATACATAATAACAATACACAACTTAAGATTGAAAGTTATGGCCATGGCTCATGTATTTATAGATTACTAGTAAAGTCAAGAATCAACTATAACCATCCATATTGAGATCAAGATGTGTGTCTAAGGATTAATTCAATTTTGGAGGACAAATCCATTAATATTTTGGAAAAGGGGAGCATTAATAAGGCATGGGTTGTCTTAAACATGATATTTATCTCCATTAATGCTTGGTGCTTGATACCCTTTTCATGATGTCATGGGTGATGTCATAGCATATATATTTTGAATTATTAATTCTCAATAATAGACATTAAATAATTTTCCATGGATTTTCCACTTAAGCTCTTAATTCAATTTTGATTTGGTTAATGAGTTTACTTAGTATTTTTTAATTCTTTGAAATTGGTTTCACGTTTAATCAGAATGGTCAAAAATGTCAATTTACTTAGTTGTAATTTAATTGGAGTTAAATTAGAGGAATATGACAATTACATATAGGATATTATCCTAATTATGATAATTTAGTTGTGAATCGACACATGCATTTGATCTGTTCTAATGAATTAGAGCCTTTTAGTGGTCCAAAATGTCATTTTACTTGATTGAAATTTGATTTGAACTCAATTAGAATAAGATAATGATTGAATAAAATGAATTTCCTCATTTAGGGATACATGATCATAAATTGGTACTTGCACGTGAGGTGTGTAGATGAATTAGAACATTTCACTGATTTTGTTCTAGATTGCGTATTATTGCATAATGACATTCAAATTTACAATTTTATCACAATAGTGAAAATAATTAGATGTCTACATTTTTAATGTGTTTAAGAAGGTGTGGTGAGACATTCAATTGAAGATACAATTTTTCAAATAATAAAAATGTCACTTAAAACTATTATAATTATAACAAATAAATTCATTCCCACTTTATGCTAAATTTTGCATGAGTCATGGAGAAATGGGGTTACAAAAAATGCCCCAAATAGTGTTTTAGGGGACATTATTCCCCTTCAAGGGGAGAATAAAAAATTGAATTCTTAATGGGTTTGTCCTTGATCAAAATAAAAATCATAACATAATTAAGTAAAGAAGGATGAAGAATAGATCAATTAGAAGAAAATAGTGCAAAAATTAGATGAAAAATGCTCTTTAGATCATTCAAGGAAGATAAATAGGGGAACAATAGGCCTGAGGGTGAAATTTTGAAAAATTTACTATAAGTTTACCTTTAGGCATATAAATTAGTCATTTTCACCATCCACTATTGCAATCTAGATCATCGAGATTTGTGCATGAGAGAGCTAAGAAAAATGGCTAATATCCCATACCATTGACACATTAGGAAGTAAATCTTAGAGTGACAATGATGACTAGGGAGTGGAGCATCAATAGGTACTTTTTTTTTGGTTTTTACATTTAATGTATATATTGCTAGGTAAAAATAAGATGTTAGGTGATCTTGACATTTATAGAATTTGGCAAATGGTGAGGTCATTAATGAAAATAGTGATTTCATAATCAAAAATGGCAAGGTCATCACTTAACTAGTGACTACACCCATTTTGAAAAAAATCACCAAGATAAATGGAAAAATCAATAAATAAAATGAGGTCACTCTACCGAATGGTGATATGCCCTACTTATTGGTAGGTTCACAAACCCATAAAGGAAAATGGCAAGGCCAACATGTCAAATAGTGAGATCACCCTAATTAAAGGTGAGATCATAAATAAATGGTGAGGACACCATAAATACATAACAAAATAGAAAAATAGAAAATGTCCTTGATAAAAGATTAGTCTAGGCCCAAAATTAGAAAAATTTAGGTATATTTTATTAATTAAAGGAAAAATGAAGAAATTACTAATTTGGTTAACTATATGTAGATTTGTAAGAGTGAGTCAAGGTAATTAAAGTTCATTATTGATGATACCTAGTGATATATCCATAGCGCATATGGATAGATGAGCTCATAGGATTATTAGAGGTGGTAGAGCCATATCACCTGAATCAGTTACCAGTGATTCATGTAGATCGATCCTATCTATTATTGCTTATAGGTAGGTGGCACTTTGAGACATCAAATTGACATTTTTTATTCAGGAGGACATAGCGACCTTATAATATGTTTATAGGATGCTATGTGTGCCTAAATAGGTTTGAAGGATCACCTAGATGTTAAAAGGTTGACTAGCTATGCTAGAGGATTTGATTGGTGTCATTGACCTAGAGGTAGTGGATAAAACCATAGATACAGATGTTTTGGAGGACTTGGATTGGACCAAAGGCATTAGGAAAAGAAAATTATCAATAAGGGTTATAGTAGTGGCACCAACACTAGTATAGGAGATAATTTTACTAGAGGTTATAATTTTGATGGCTCTTGTCCATGGCATTTTACTTCTAGATAAGAGTATATTTTTTTATAGATTAGCCTTATTAGAGTGGTATAAGGTATGTGTGATAACTCTACATGATTTACATAGGTATTTATAATTATATTCCATATTTATCAAGACTCACATATGATAGCATACCATAGAGGGTGGAGTATTGGGCATATTACACTGCTACATGTCTGGGCTTTGGAGAATACAATATTTGAGTAGCTAGTGGGGCCATGATATTAGTAGGGACTTAAAGATGTAGTGAAATTTGCATGGTATATCATAGGCCTAGGTCTATAAGTACACCTTATGGATCTTTACTTTTACATATGAGCCATGGCCAAGATGGTTCATGGAGATTGCATTTGGTGGATTTATTTGGACACACTATTTTACTTGATTAAGGACATATTTAGAATTGGGTTCATGATTACACTTTGATATATCATTAGCCAACATGACTTTATGGTTAAGACATATAGACCAGATCAAGTGCAGAGATAGTTTGATTTATAATAGGATATTCCTAAGTGTCCACATTGTTTTACTCATGAGACCTATAAGATCAAAGAGTGGGGGCTACCAATTCCCCAAGACCAAGTTGTGATATATTTTATAAGAGTCTAACATATACTATGTGACTATATAGGAGGGGTAGTAGATAATGGAATGATAGACACCTATGTAACATGGTGGCTTAGTTCTTGACCCATTCGATTGACTAAACCATAGCTTTAATATCCAAACCTACATCACATATGGGTTAGATATAGGAGAGATGGGGGTCAAGGCCTAGTATAGGGATAGGTTCAAGTGATGATTCAGGTAATGATACCACATGCTATCCTATTAGAGTATTTTCATGTCTAGGTGTAGTAGGACCCTTTAGGGAATATACAGATGGTTAAGATAGTAGGTGGGCAAGATACAAAGATGGTTGAGGCACTAGATAGTGATGGGGGTCAAAGGTCAGGGATAGGAGAGGTTAAGACCTCTCGTATAAGGATAAATATAGGTATAGGGGAAATAGGGCCCTTTAACATAGGTAGTTACTTAAAGAACCAAGATTTTATTGACATTATATATAGGGATATTATTAAATGATTATTAGAGATTATAGGCCTACAAAGTGATATATCTAAATTGCATGTAGAGTTAGTCACTACACAAGGCGAGACTACCTAACTAAGGGATTGATTACAATTAGGGAAG
Source organism: Torreya grandis (assembly GCA_037957365.1). Taxonomy (NCBI): domain Eukaryota; kingdom Viridiplantae; phylum Streptophyta; class Pinopsida; order Cupressales; family Taxaceae; genus Torreya; species Torreya grandis. The sequence continues at coordinate 2,027,342 of JARHVA010002210.1, forward strand.
CTAAGGTTACTGCACTTAGGGGATAGATGGCCCGATTGATAGGTGTATAGGGTCTTTTGGCTACCTAAGATCTAGATCTTACGAGAGTGGTTAACGAATGATATAAAGCATAGGGTGATTAGGATCAATTGATATCTTAGGTAAAGAGGATGACTAAGGAGTAGGATGAGGCTCAATGAGATGATACAGATATTATCACATCTATATCCTTGGCCAATGTCATTTCAACCAAGGATGATACCTTACACATGAAGTACAATGTCTTATGTACTAAGGATGAGATTGCATACAAACACAATTTATGTGAGAATGTAGTATCAATAGAGAGGAGAGTTTCATCATTCAAAGACTACTCAAGATCATAATGGATTAACAAAACTTCTAGGTCTAGGCATATGATTAAGTCAAAGAATAAATAGCATTTTTGGATTCACATTAGGTAATGAAGGGTCCACCACCACCATCACCAACATCAATCATGGGAAAATGTTTTTAGTAGAGTCCCCAAGGGACAAATAGGATTAGAGATAATTTTTTATCTCTATATTATATATGAGATATATAGAGATATATGTATAAAACATTATTTTGAGATATATATTACATTCATTTTTTACTCATTGCTATTTTTACTTGGAATATTAACATTTTTTGTGTTACATGATGTTTTTTGATCTTGCTATGATATGATGGTATAGATTAGTGTTAAGAGATACATGTCTGTAGTTATCATCAGGATGTTAATTTCATTTATTACTCTATTTAATGTATGAATGGATGTTAGAGGATAGTTTAGGACATTCACATCCTAAACCCATCATATAAATTTATAGTATGACTTAATTTGTATGTCATGAGGTGCATATCTTACATACAAAGTCTTGCTTATTTCAAATGTTGTAGCCTCCATTTTTATCATATTTACATAGTGGATATGTAATATAATGCTTTTAGAGATGTTATTTGGTGCCATATTGACTATTGGACTTGGTACTGATAGGTTTTTACTTTAGAAAAATTAAATTATGCATGATAAGTATAAATAACCTATAATAACATTGTATTTTATTTATGAATGGATAGACTCAAATGTGAATATTTACAACTAAGCATATTGATAAAAAATACTAAAACCAAATTTTAAATCATTTAGTTTGTACAAAAATCAAATCAAATAAAAATATAAAAATAAGCTTTAAATATAAAATGTAACCAACTTAAAATCAAGATATGAATAATCAAGACTTAAGTAGAACAATAATGTACCAAAAAATTAACAAGAAATAAAACAAGACAAATACAAATGTAAAAAATTAAAGCTAAAGTTAGGACCAATCTCAAAAGGTTTATCAAATATATTCAAACACAACACTCAAAACAAGATAGTAACCAAATAAGAAAAATAAACAAAAATACAAAAAATAAGTTAAATCAATCAATCAATCATCATGCATGTCTACAAATATTAAAAAAATAATAATATAAAAATAGATAATAAATTATTTGTGTATGTGTAAATATAGGTTTTATTCTCATGAGAGGGTGACACTTAAGCTAGGTAATGTGACACGAATACAAAAACATAAGGACAATGAGCATAAAGTGTCCTCTAGGCTATATGGAAATAATGACACAAACAAGACAATGAAAATTTCCCCTAGGCTATAGGAGGAAATGAAACAAACACATAAAAATGAATGGAATAAAATAAAAAGAATGGGTAGTGAAGATGACTCCAAATACACTAGGCAAGTGGATGTTTCTTACATAGTTTCATCGATGCAAGGTCTAACATGAACTTTAGGCCAAATATAGTTCTCTTGGGATATGGGATATAAAAAATGATGATAAGTAAATGTGATTAATGTACATATGAATATGGGAATGATCTCACAAAATAATTATTACATGATTCAAACCAAGGGTGAAATAATGCATCTGATTCAAATGAATAATTCGCATAATGGTGACTCATAAAATGGTGAGAGTGTACAACTAAGGCCAATAAGGATGAGTAACTAAATGAAAATTGGTTACCATTATATAGTTAGGATTTTTAGGATCCTTAAGGAAAAGAAATGGTCAAAAAATAAGATAATGTGCCACTGAGCTAACTCAATATACCTCATGTATTGAAGTTCTACCTAAAAAGTCTGTGTAGACCTTAAGCTAATATAGATCTTCTAGAAATGGGAGGAAAAATATGAAGGTGGTCTAGAAGTAAACTAAAAAAATATATGGCCCACCCTAAAAAATTATAGTAGCTTTATATCTCACATGTAAATTCTAAGCCAATTTTCATGATTTTGTGATTTTTAGGATTTATTATATCTTTTACCAATGATTAGGGGATTTAAAACTATCTAAATTTGAATTTAAAACTATGAGAGACTAAAAATAATAACTTAAAAAATTATGAGAGCATGGTGTATGTTAATCATAAAATGACAAGATCATGATTTAAATAATACACACAATGGTGAGTCACAAAATGATGAGATAATTGAGGATCAAAATGACCTACGTTATAGGAATAAAAAAATAAACCCAACCTATGGCATGACATGAATTTAACTCCCTTGGAGATTATAAGCCTATTATCATAAACTGGTAATGTTTTTGGTCTTTTATTTTATCATTTTCTAATGTTTTTGTATTTTTGTGGATAATAAATAAAAAATAAATGTGAATAAATGTATAGGGAACCACTTAGTTGAGGAGATCCGCTTCCATAGGTAAGAGTTCAAATGACTCCTAAACTATTTACAAAGGGTGAATCAACAACCATATTAAGGTAACATTAAATATCAAGAGGTAGAAAAATTAGACTAAAATATCATTTAGTGTCAAATAAGTCCCAAGGACCCATCTAATAGGTAAAAATCATGTGCTAACATACCCCAATACACTTATCTAAAAAATGAACTATAGATACTGATCAAGTGAGATTGCCTTATAGAATGGTCTTTAAATGAGTATAGAATGTTGGTGAATCATAATTAGGATCCTAATTGGTTAGTGACATAGAATTAGAATAATCCAAGTGAGATCAGCTTGGGTATAATGGGATAAAATGGTATTTAGAACAATGGTCTATAATACAATGGTTCAGGTTACAATGATCCAAGTTACAATGGTCCATGTTATAATGGTATAGGTTATATTTTTATAAGTTATGATGGTCTAGGTTACAATAGTCTAAGTTAAAATTATGATGGAAAATAAATTAATTTCAACATACGATGCCCCCATGTAAGGTCTATTATAGACAATGGTTCAATATTTTGTCAAGCATATAAATTATTGCGATATATAATTTTCATTGGTTCTAAGAATTATTTTCCATCTAGAGTATCTAATCGATATTCCCCTAAACCATAGTTTTTTTTAACCATGTAGAAGTACCCTTATTCTTACGTTCACCATTTGTGTTCTTTTGAATCCATTTTAGGACCAAGTTTCAAACTTCAAACATTGGAGGGAAAAAGTTTTTTTATAGATACAACACAACCTATTATAATATGCTCTTAAATTATCCAAGGCAACTAAACACTTATCACTAATAAGTTATAGCTATTGTAACTTGGAAATTATATAATCTTTGTTATCAATAATGTGTTGCAATGATACCTATAATGAAGGTAGCTTGATCTCAACTGAGATAATACTATTTATCCAAAAATTAGGGAATATAGAGTGTCTCTTTTAGGGGTACAATGAATAGTACTATAGGCTTAGAGGGTGAGGAATATTTTCAAGAACCAATTAAAACTAGTGTCAATTAAAATCTTATTAAAGATTGCAAAAATGATTTTTTTTATGCCTCGACATGATTGTTGTTGTGCGGGCTATATGGTGTGTATTTTTTGTGTTTTATTTTGAACAAGGTATATAAGAATTCAACATATTTTTTCACAAATGAATCACCATTATTAGATATGATTTGAGAAATGATACCATAATGACAAATGATATGGTAATGGATAAACTTGGTAATTTTCTTCCCATTTATGTGAGTGAGAGGAATGACCTCAATCCACTAATTAAAATACTTTTTATAATTAAGAATGTTTTTCTGACCATTTAAGGATTTTGGTTTTATTTTCTCAATGAGATAGATACCCCATGTATAAAAAGGCCATGTTGTACTAATTAGCTATAGTGTAAATGAAGGTGCATGTGTTAATTTACCATGTTGTTTACAAAAAACACACTTGTTGACATGTTTGCAAATATATGTCTCTATCTTGGGTTAGTAATAACCTATTCTGAGGATTTTATTATTGAGAACTACATCATTGGTGTGGGTCATACACATTATATAATATACCTATTTAAATTCTAATTTTAATTCTCCTAAATATAAATAATGAATAAGCATTCCATCATATCCCCTATGATAAAGCATGTTTCCAAGGAGGATAAAATATGGTAGGGGATAAAGGAAGGTTTTTTAGTGATTACTTAATAGGCCAAGAGGAAGAACTTGATCATGAAATTAATTATAAATGACTTAGTACCATAAATTTTGAGTTGGGAGATTGAGACCAACAATAGTACAAAACCTCTATGAATCTGGTAATACATGAGTAGGTTGTATAAGGTTCTCAATGAGAAACAACTACTCTTTAACATCATTAGATACTTATACCATGGACCCAATTATTTCCATTGGATTGGTTAAATAATTATTGACCCACTGTACCTCTTCAAATTTTAATGACCTAAAATTTGACTTGAGATTGTTCACAATATGATTGTAAGGTACAAGATTTTCATCTCTAGTCTGATACTAATTTTTAGTCTAATTAATAATTAACTTAGAGTCCCCATAAACCATTAAATGTTATATGTATTTGATGTACTTGAAGATGATATGAAATGCTTTGGGGGTTAGCTCCCCTTGTGGTGTAACCAATAAGATGCCAGATCCATATCTATCAGATGTGAACAAGACATCAAGATATAATTTCTAGTGTTTAATTTCATGAGTAAATTCCTTTATCATCATGATAAAGTCACCTAGAAAATCAAATATGAGTACTTGAGTATGTACAATAGGATTTCAATTAATTTGATCTATGATGACTTTCCCCTGAATATATTTTTTATTATGGTACTCAACATCAAATTTACTCAATATCATAACCCATTTATCCATGTAGCCTGTAAGAGTTGATTTGGATGACAAATACTTTAGAATTTCCACCTTAAAAATTATAACCTTGGATGAACACCATTTATAAACCACCTTTCTCAATAGGTGAATAATTATGCTTTTATTTCATGAGATTCATACTTATACATTAGACTATATACTCCTTACCTTGTTCACCATGCTTGGACAAGAGTCCCCTAGTGCATGTTTTTTTGTTGACATGTAAAGAATTAATCGTTAAATAGGTGTTGGTGGTCTTAATAGTAAAAGGTTGGCCTATTATTCTTTAGTTTTTAAAATTATCAATGACATTCAACATCCTAGTAAGATATAAAACACTTATTTAGGACGTTCATAAAAGGATGGCACTTATCTGCTATCTATGATATGAACCTATGAATAGATTGGACTTTTCCCTATAGGCTAAAGAAATATTTGAAATTAGAATGTGGAGGAATTTCCATGATGTCCTTGACCTTAGTGTGATCCAATCCAATCCCTCTCTATAATATAATGAATCATATAATGTTTCCCAAATTAATTCTAAATATGCACTCCTTAGGTTTGAGACGAACCTTGTATTAATGTGGTATCTCAAAGATCCTCCATGGAACATGAGGATGTCTAGCATGGGTTCTTGATTTTGATAATATGTAATCAACATAATTCTCAACTATATCATGCATAATGTCATATAAGATAATATTCATGGATCATTTATAGGTGGCACCAACATTCTCGAATCAAAAAATCATGACTTGGTAACAAAATTTTCATCATGGTGTGGTGAACGTAGTCTTTTATTGGTCCTTTGGGGCTATATTAATGTAGTGATACCCAAAGATTCCATCCATGAGGGATAAAATCTTGTACCCTAAAATTTATTCAAAAATAATGTATAAGTTTGGTAGAGGGAAATCATCCTTAGGACATGTCTTGTTGATGTCTCTAAAATTAGTAAACAATCTTATGTCCTCTAAATTTTTACTAACTAGGATTATATTTGATATCCATTCAGAATAGTTTAGTGTTCTTATGAATATATCTCCCAATAATTTATCTAATTCTTATTTCAATAATATAGTAATGCATGGGTGTATTTTTAATACTTTTTTCTTGAATAGCTTAACATCTATATGTACTATATGTCAATGCACAACCAACGCAGGCTCTAGGCTTAGCATGTCAAAGTAAGCCCATGTACATATATCAATAAAATACCTTAGAATAGTGATAATATAATCATGATCTTCATTAGTGATGGACGTGCCTAGATAAACAATCTTAGGATATTCATAGGTTTCAAGGTTTTCCTTATTTATATTTTATACAAAGAGTGTGGAACAATCTTATATAAAAATATGCAGTGTTTGATATTAATCCTCTCTTTTATCTATTGGTTGTGAGTCCCAAAGATCATCATCGTGAGAGGAATATGAGTCTGCATGTTATGGTAATGGATAATTAACAAATTTATCAATAAATTCAAGAGTGATATGATCAAAAACTTCATGTTTTTTATAGGTAATATTGGAATTGGTTATAAATCTTGGACTTGGTGGACACAATGGGTCTTGTGTACATGAGAAAATTTACCCATTTAATATCACCTAAAATAGGTTTTCCCTCAAGGGATCATATTTATCTTTACTATTTCCTTAACAAACTATCATCTCAAAGAGGTTTTCACCTGAAGATATTAATGTTTTACATTTTGTATGACTAGGGAAGTTTGCCTGCTCTCCAATGTAGGTAGTAGGGTCCAATGAGAAGTCAAAACCTTATTTTTGATTACCAAGAAACACTCCATATATAAGGCCCATATAATATACAATATATTCCTCATTATAAAACTCATTCAGAAGTATAATAAAATGTTAATGGTCTTAATGGATAAGGTCACAATGGAAAAGGGTAAGTGGGTAATAAGTTATGATGGTCATAATAGAATTAGAATCAAATAGGTTAGTATCAGGTAGTTCATTATAGATGTATAATGGGATGTTGTATCACTACCTAGAGATTCTTCATCAATTGAGAAAGAGGAATCACTTTCAAAAGATATGAGGTAACCATCAAGTGGTATAAATCCAAGGACTTGGTTTATAGTATGTTTATAAGCATATGGAGGTTCAATAATACCTTGCTCCTATGACCCTATGACTTTACTTGAATCATAAAAATTATCCATACTTTGATTAGGGATAGGGTATTTAGGATTTTTAAATAAATTGGTGAGGTCATCAGCATATAATGAATCTCCTTCAATAATGGCCTCTCAATCTTGATTTGGTGAAGTGTCTAGTACAGATACCATTCATTCCCTCTATTAAGGTATGTTCTTCTTATGACAAATCATATTGGACCTATTAGGTATTTTATAAGGGTTGGGTCTTCTATAGGACTTGGGATATTTTGTCAATTTTTCTATATGATAATTATCTTTTAAAAAGTATTGTAAATGTCAACCTCCTCAATAGTAAAATTGTTTGCAATGGCTGTAGGAAATGAATCATTGAAAGTGGAAGCAAGATCACTAGGGTATATATAATTGGTTTTAGGTGTTCAAAAACTATGTATTTATTCTTCTTGGGTGCAAATTTAGAACCAAGGAAATACTTATAATTCATGTGTTCAGCCTTTAAGTGTTTATAATATTTATATAGATATAAATTAACATAAATAGTGACCTTAATTTTATAATTAGGGAAATTGAGGCATTCATGAAGGGTAGAAGGAAAAGCTTGTACTTTATGGATCTAGGGACAACTAAGATGTACATAATAAGGTAATTATATGTCTATAACTTGGCATAGGGTATTATGGGTTATAGGCCTAATAATAATTGACAATAAAATGGTCCTTGAAGACCTTTCTCAAAATTGTCATATGCTTTGATCATGATTATATATGGTTGCATGTTTTTGGAAGTATATCCCAAAAATTGTATCTATTTTAACCACACTATATTCAGACTTGAACTACTCTCTATAAGATCCTGATTTATCTTATTATATCTTATAACAACATTGATATATAGAGGATTATTATGGCTAGGACTAAGGGTAGACATATTTCGTTCATAAAAGGTAATTTACTCATTTAGAGATATATGTCCCATGAGTGTTTGGAATTAGCTAGGGTTATTGTCTTAAGTAATAGTGAAATATTGGAAGATGTCATTTAGTATGATCTTTTAAAGTTTTGATATATGTAAGAAATATAGGAAATAAATTTATGCAGATATTTTGCTTGGTTGTTCATGAATACTATATAGTTTCTCAATAGTAGGATGATAAGATGTGGACTTAGCCATTACAAGGTTCATTTTATGATTAGAAGGCACCAGGTTAAAATTTATCTTAGTATTGGAAGAAGGTAAAGGACCTTAAAGGGTAACTCATGAGCATCTAATTGCGATTGTGCAAGTTTGAATTAGTAGGGAGTTGTTATAATTAGGAAAATGAGGTGGTGGTCCAGAAATAGTAACCCATGGAAACCAAAGTGAAATGGAATTTCTTGAATTTGGTGTGGATTTACTTAAAGAAGAGGGTGATGACCCTAGAATATATGGACTAATGCTTTTATAAGCTTTAAATGGTACATGAGGTTTAAATATAATGCTTCAAATGTGATAACCATAAATATGCCCCATAATGTTATTATAATCAGATGGCATATAATTTTAGCCAAGTTATTGGTTTGGGTATCATCATCTTGATTATGAAGATGTTGATTCTATTTTTGACCTTATCCTTGTTGATGTTGACCCTATCCTTGGTTTTTATTATTCAATTTCTATTGTTGATTATGTTTGTGAAATGGGTCTTTGTAAATGGACATATCTTGATTGGTGTTATGTGCTACTTGTTTTAATTCAATTTCTCCAATCTCAATTAGGTCTTGAATGAGATGCCTCAATTATACATATCGATAAATGAGATATCCAATAAAATGATGAAAATAATAAAACTCATCTTTATAATACCAATTGGGTTTAGGATGATCTTTAAGAAATGGTTTTGGCATAGGGCATATGATTAAATTAGTTGCAAGTAGATTTTAGAATAATGCCTCAACATGTTCTCCTAACTTGATTAATGATCTATATTTTTTGAATCTTTTGCATAGAGGATATCTCTATAAAGTTAGTGGTGGACTAGGTTTTGCATTTTGAGCCAACAAAGCTTACATTATTTTCACATGCCATGACTTTATTACTCCATTACCAACCATATTCTTGTTTTTACTAAAAATCATATGTTTCTATGTATTATTATCTTTAACATGTGTTTGATTCTTATTGGATGTTTGAGTATGTGTCTATATTTTCACTAGGCCCTTGGTAATAAGTTCTTTCTCTATATGCACACCCTTCTCAATGATTTCCTCAAATGTGTTATACAAATATTTCAATGAGCTGCCTATATGGAAAATTATGGTGAAGGTACTAGATAATGCTCTCCATCATTGTAGATATGCCACAAATATTTCCCCATATCTTTGTCTTCATTTGCATTAGTCATTCATTATCAGCTCATGCTAAATTTCATAGGAAAATGGTTCACAAACTTTTGTGATAAATTGTTGAAATTTATCATGATTCCTTAGGCATTTAATGCATCCAATCTAATGTTTTCCCAACCATATTTCATGGAAAAAGGAATAGTAAATAGGCACTATTATAAGCTACCTCTTAGCATACCACAAATAAGGATTGAATATGTTCTCTAGGGTCACCCTTCCCTTTGTATTTATCAAACTTTGGTGGCTCAAAATGAGGTGGAAAAGGTACTTGAAGAATACTCAATTCAAATGGATAAGGATATATCTCATCAAACTTGTTTTTTTATTATTATTATTTCATATTTCAAGCCTTGTGACTATTTCCTTCATCAAATTCCACTCTTGTATATTTGGTGTATTTATTTGTGTAAGGTATTTTTTTTGAGGAGGAATGTACCCCCACCCTGATTATTCTTATTAGGGATATGAACTCTTTTCCCTAAATTTTGATTTTGATTTATCCTTAGATGTGAATAAGTATGATGATATTGGTACACAATATTTTTTTGATGACTCCTATAAACTTGATATTGATTCCTAAGAAGCTGTTATTGTGAAATGTAATATTTTTTTTGGTTTTGTTGTACTTGTTATCAGTTCACCATATTTAATTACCATAATTGGTTCACAAGGGGAACTTATTTCACTTGAGAAGAACTTGTTAAAGTGTTTTATAAAATAACCATAACTTATTATGAGTATTTAGAAATGCACTATTGTTAATAGGAAAGGGTTTCCTAATGGTTAGACAAATTATGCTATATATCAAATAGAAGTTGATGCAAATTATCTATGGGTTTATTATGTTGAATAGAAGCCACAAGGTTTACATTAGGTTTAAGATTAGCTAGGTCTTATTATATTTATTCTAATGGTTGTTCCTACTCCATCAAAGTGGTATTATCAATCAAGTTTGCAACCAAAAAAGTTGATAAGTCTATAATGAGTTGATCAACATATTATTTACTAATTTATTGTATTTTAATTATAATATCCTAATGATTTGGGGAAGAGTCCATAAGTACGCCTTTTCCTTCTCTAGAAGAAGAAATTTTTGGTTTTGTGATATGAGTAAGAGGTTACTCTATTGGTTTATCCTTTACTCAAATAATTGTATATAATTTATCTATTAGAAAATCACGTGGCAATCAAGTTCCTAATTATATCAACTTTAGGAGAGATACATATTTATCCTCTAGAGGTTGGTGTAGGTTAAAAGTGGCAATATTAATATTAGTGGATGTAACATGGCTCCTAAACCTATTAGAGTGATTAATAGTGGATGATCGAATGAGGTTAGTCACAACAGGTATAGGAGGTATTAGGATATGTATTGAGTGTCATTGAGTGTTTATATTATAGTCATATCCCTAGGAGAATTTGAATGATTGACTAACACTTTCAGATGGGTGGTGGATTGGGATACCATCAAGGTGGCTATCACCCTAGAAGATGTTCATGTTATTCTTAGAATTTTTATAAGAGGTACCTTGATGATCATGGGGGTACCAAATAGACAAAAATAAAGGTGAGCCTTAGCCTTGTGGGTGATTACCTCAATAGGATATATCATAGGATGATAGTGAGACTATTTGACATGTATACAACTTAGATTGTAGATATTTAGAAGGTAGTGATAGGAATTATGATATTGTGTCATAAGTTGGATGGAAAGGTATTAATATATGTGATAGCCTTATGCAAGTTCAATTTAGAGCAAGCGTACTATATGATCTAGGTTTTATTATCTAGGTTTAGCTCATGCATGATATGGATGGGATGTTGTCCAGAGTGTAGAATACCGTGGAGATAGTGATTTTGTTGAGTTCTTAGATATACGATAGGTTTCTAATGTACTAAATAGTTGGGTTACCTCATGTTGTCCATGATTGGTTGCCTCAGGTACATAGATGGTGATAGGATTAGGTAGTGTAGGTCATGCCCACATGCCATCACTATAAATAGTCATGTGAGTAGATATCATATATAATCCTTATGGTTACATCATGATAGTGTGGTCTATTTAGAGGATAGTGGCACTAAAATTGGCATGAATATAGATTATAGGCCAATAAACCTAGTGGATAGATCAACATATAGTGTCATGCATAATAATATAGTTCATACTTCCTCACCTAGTGGCTCTAATAGTGATGCCCACATTTTGGTCTAGACATGTGAGAGAGCCAAGGGGGAGAGGAGGAGAAATATCATTAGTTGATAGGCCACAAATCAAACCATAACATGAGAGACCATGGATAGGTTTAACATGATGGCCAGTAATTGAAGAGGAGATATATGTGGATGTAAGATTGATATATGTACCACATCTAATACCATAATAGGATAATTAGTGACCACCTTGGTTGTATCATTGATAGAGATGAAAATAACTATAGAGAACACATATCATGGTCATTCAAGATGATCAATCAGTTGGCCTATGATATAGCTAGCCTATAGAGGTACTACTCAGGCAAAACATTAGATAGGCATAAGTGGTGACCTTAGGTTTTGCATTGATTACGTGGTATCTCATAGATGAGGTACTCAAAAGAAGAGTTTTAGGATAGACTATGATTAGTGGTTTTGCAGATGGGAATATGATGATAGGTGACATTCAGAGAGGTAATAAATGTTTTGAAATTAACTTAAGCTTTTGAGATAGATTATAGAAGGATAGATTTTGAGATAAATATGTGATCTAATTTATATCTAGTTTGAAATTTTCATATCTTATAGAGGAATAGACTAGATAGGGATCTATGGTGAGGGTATTAATCTATGATATCTTAGATGAGGAGTTGATGTCATACAACCCTACTACATTGGATAATCTTGTGATACTATTTTCCCCAGCTTAGACAAGCTAGTTTAGACTAGAGAGAGAGGCTGTCAAGTGATTATAGACATGTGGGGATGAATGAAAACTAAAAACAATGGTGGGATTATGAAATGTATGGGCATGATAGGCCTTGGCTCTAGAGAGGTCATTGTATATGGCTACCATGACTCAACTAGCATAGGTATAGGCCCAAGTGGCCAACCTATAGGGATAAGTGATAGGTTTGAGATCTCAGACAACTTCTTTATAGTGTATTTTTTAGAGGGGACTATCTAAGGAATTTATGGGAATCATGACTAGGCCATTAGATAGATAGCATATAGTGAAACCTTAGAGCTAGAATGATGTATTTTTTTACTTTATATAAAAAACACATGATATATATAGATTTGATTTAGACAGTTGGATATTAATCTTATGTGTCTATATTATGGTTATGGTTATGGATTCATGGATATATTTATTTATATCACATGTATTTATATTTTATTATATATGTTATATTAAATATATATGTTGTGATATTGTTTCAATCATTATGTAGGACACATGCATAGTTAAAAAGAAATTGACAATTCTTTTTTGCTAAGTATAGTCAGTCAAAAAAATGTAATACACGCTATTTCATGTTTGGAAATGTGTAATAATAATAAAATTACTAATTATAATAAACAAAAAAACTACAAACAAGAAGGTAAAAATTTTGTTTTTAAACCATGACAAAGATTGAGACCAAATTAAAATAAGTAAAATCACATTAAATCAAGTTGGAAAGTATGAAAATAATGTAATAACATGGATTTTTTTTTAAAATAATAAATGGTATAAAAATAAATGAATTTATTCAATTGACCATACTAAATAATTTTTTAAAGTATAAAATAAAATAAAAATTGGAAAAATTGGTCTTACATTTATGACACAAATTCAAGCTAGGAAGTATGAAAAATTCAAGAAATTGTTGGATTCTTACATGCAATTAGAAAATAAGAAGATAAAATTATAAGAATTATTAAGTAAGCATAAAAAATAGTAAATAAATATGGTAATAATGTCAATGATTGGTAAGTTCATAATCAATCAAATCTTATCTCATGTTTGACACATGTAATTTTTGGTGTGACTTGGATTATTGGAAATTTTTATGAGGAAGGCTAGGTCCTATGCACATTATTACATTAAAAATCTCAAAGGGAACATCAGTGAGTCGTAATAAACATGAAAATGTGGTAAAAATGGAATGTTGGTAATGAAAAATGTGAAATTTTGGTAATTTGTGAGGAAGGCCAGGTCTTATCTATGGTCTTAATATGCAACTTACAAATGGAATCCCTAGGGGAGTGATCAGTGAACAAAGAAATATTTATCAAAGGAAAATATTAAGATTGTAAAGAGTGAAAAAGGTAATGTAAAAATCATAATCTAGGCAGCTTATGCGAAGATGTTAGGAGACATGAGGCATACTAAGAACATGAGAAGACACAAGGTGACTAGTGAGCATTAATATACAAATAAAACCAATTCATTATAGACACAAAGTTGTGTAAGGAAATATGTGTGTTATTAATATCAAATAATGAATGTATATTATTACAAGAGAAGTAAAAATGGACCTACATTCCCATAATGTGTTCCTCGTTCATTATGAACCCTTATAGAGCTATCAATCTACTATGAAGATTGTGTACTTTCATGCGAAAGTAGGTAGCATGAAAAGATTTTTTTATTCTCTTTTTCTAATATACTATCCTAATGCACCCTAATTGACCTTAGATATATTTTGAGTCCAAATATGGAGTTTTATCTTTGAATATAATAAGGATATATGCTTAGAATCACATCTTTTAGTATGATTAGAATTTTAATAATTTTAAATGTTTTTACATTTTGTATCATTACCTTTAATGAAATGATTTGGATTTTGAATAATTTTATGAATTTTTTAAGATTACTCCTCCATACAACCTTCAAATCACTAATCATAAGAGATAGAGTGATACACATAAATTAATTTTAGTCTTTGGCTAAAGGAAGCTAAGTAACCAAATATAAGACTGACTAGGACACTTAGGCTTAACTATGAACTAGCATGTTATCTCAAGTCTCAACCACGTGTATGGTTAGTTTATGGAAAGGAATAAAAATGGAGTAAAGGATATCCATATTGGATTGGTAAAAAGGGTTTATAATGAGATGAATTATTTTCTAACTAATCACTTGGTAAATAAGGAATGACTAAAGGGAGAAAGGTTTATATAACCAAGTGACAATGACAATCATCCAGGTTTATAGAGATAAGATAGCAAAAATATTGAAAATAAACCAAGGGAGTCTTAAGAAAGACACTCAAGAATAAAATGAAGGCAATGATAAAGAATAAATTCATAAGAAAACATAAATGACATTATAATAAATATAAAGTGTGAAATCAAAATCACCATGTAAGATAAAAAAGAATTTGACACAATGTCAAATGATATAAAAAATAGATAAAGATAAAGCTAGAGAACATGTCCAATAAAAATGAAAATGTAATAACACCATCATGTGCTCATAAGTAATGATATATTTGTCCATATAGATTATCCATAACATTTGATATGTCTTTATGAGGTTAAATACAAATTGTAGTAAGTGTCACATCTATCTATAGTAAAAATTACAAAAATACTTCACATCTAATCTACTCAATATAAAATATAAGAATGCTTGATGGATTGTGTTTAATAGGGATATCATGTAAGGGATGGTTAAGATAATGCATGGGAGTGGTTTCTATAAGATATTAAGGGATCACCAATGGGAAGGATCTACAGGTGAGGGACTCACAAGTGGATAAGGACCCATATGTGAGGGAAGGTCAATGGGTGAGGGATTCATAGGTTGAGGAATAGGAGGTGAAGAAGGGACCATAGGAGGAGATAGAAATATAAGAGGTGGAACAATGGGGGAAAGAGGGGGAACCTTCTTGTGGGAATAACCTATGTGAGGAATGGTAGATGGTGTGGTAATAGTTAAAAGGTCATCTTTGAAATGATGTTGAAGGATACAACAATGATCAACATGATGGATGTAACATTGGTGCAAGAGATAATATACCTCATAATATTTATGAATATATGTAGGTATTATCTTTGAGGGAGGTATAGCCTTATATGAGGACTAAGGGATATTAATATGCAATGTATCAACAAATTATGGCATATTGTGACAATGTGTAGATGAATGGTTATTTACCCCATGTAATCAATAGATACACTTGTGACTAGTATTAGAAGGTTCACTCATAGTAGTTGGTGTAAAACAAGAAAAAAGAGCTTGGTGAACTTGATCAACCCATTTGGTGGGAAAAGGATCTAGTTACATTAAATGAACCAAATCATTACCAAGAGATGGTGGTGTTGGTGGAGAGATAGGGTAAAGCTCATCAATAAGAGTAATAGGATCAGAAGAATGAATAGACTCAACTAAAGTGAGTGTAGGGATGGGATCTAAACTAGGCTCTACTGAGGGAAGGGTAGGGTCTACAAAAGGCTAAAGGAGAATTGCATGCATCATATCTAACATGTAATAAATAGGAAAAATGCTAAAATTAGGAACGATATATGCTAAAAGATGGGAAGATATACTAAAAGACTAAATCAAAGAGGAATTATAATAGATAATATCAACATCATGGGCCTAAATAAGACCTCCTAATAATAGATCATCTAAGGTATAATAACCATCATAATTAGGTGTATGAAGATTAATGATATAGGTTGGGATGACATTGTCATTTGATGAGGTGTGATGAATGAAATGTTGAGTCTTAGTTAAATAATATGTGTCAAATATGAGATAAAATTTGATTGATTATGAAGTTACACATCATTAATATGAATTCCATCTTGATTTAGTATGTTTTATGCTTACTTCATTATTATTTCACTTTTATTTTCTTATTTTTTGATTACATGTAATAATAAAACCATTTCTTGAATTTTTCATACTTCCCAACTTGAATTAGTGTGATAAATTTAAGACCAATTTTATAAATTTTGTTTTTATTTTATAATTCCCAATGTGATTTAGTATGATTGATTTACATCATTGATTAGTTTTTATATCACTTGATCTTTTACATATTTTCTACTTTATTATATTATTTTCATACCTCCCAATGCCATTTAGTATGATTTTACTTATTTTAATTTGGTGCCAATCTTTTTCATGGTTTAAAAACAACTTTTCCCCTCTTTTTTACCACTCTTTATTTCTTATATTTAGTCAATTTATTATTATTTCACATTTTATAAATTAAAATAGTGTGTAGTACATTTTTTTCAATTTATTATACTTATCCGAAGCATTTTTAGCATATTTAATTTTTACCATGCATGTGTCCTACATAATGATAGAAATGAAACCAAAACACATATATTTCCTATAAACATATATAACCAAAGCTAAATATATGTGATATAAATAAAAATATCCATGCATCCACAACCACAACCATAATATAAACATGTAAGATCAACATATAATTATCTAAATCATATATATATATATACATATATATATATATATATATATATATATATATATATATATATATATATATATATATAAGGGTAGTGTGGCTATGCCATGAGATAGATAGGAAAAATCCCACCCTTGGAGCCGAAATGATACATTTTTATACTTCATATAAAAAACAAATGATATATATATATATATATATATATATATATATATATATATATATGTATGTATGTATGTATGTATGTATATATATATGTATATATATATATATATATATATATATATATATATATATATATACATATATATATATACATATATATATATATACATATATATATATACATATATATATATATACATACATACATATATATATATATATATATATATATATATATCATTTGTTTTTTATATGAAGTATAAAAATGTATCATTTCGGCTCCAAGGGTGGGATTTTTCCTATCTATCTCATGGCATAGCCACACTACCCTTAGATGCCTCAGATAAACTCCTCTAAATAATACACTATAAATGGGTTTTCCAAGATCTTAAACCCATCACCTATCACTCTAGGTTAGCCACTTGGGCCTGTACCTATGCTAGTTGAGTCATGATAGCCATATACATAGCTCTCTCCTAAGCCAAGGCCTTCCATTCTTGTGTCTATCCTACTCCCATCCCTATCTATGGATGTTTCTCATCTTCACATGACTATAATTGCCTCACAAGCTCTCCTACTAGTCTCAACCAGCTTGCCTAAGCTAGGGTAGATAGTATCATAGGATGGTATATTATACTAGGGTTGTATGGCATTTAGGATCTCATGGAGTATTTCCCTCACCATGGATCCCCCATCTATTCTATTCTTCCACATCATCTACAAAATTAAAACCAAATAGATATTAGATCATAAATATATATCATAATCTATCTATGTATAATCTATCTCAAAAAACATAAGAAAATTTCAACCATTTATTATTATCTCTCTGAATGTTGCCTATCACCATCTCCTCATATGTGTGACCACTAAGTATGGTCTCTCCATTGTCTCATCCTCCAAGTACCTCATTCATGGGATGTCACCTAGTTAATACAAACCTTAGGATCACCACCCGTGCCTATCTCAATTTATGCCTTAGTGGTTCCTCTATAGACTAGTTAAATCTTGGGTTGATTGATGGGTCATCTGAGATGACCACCATCTATGTTCTCTCTCACTTCTATCATATTTGTCAATTATATTACCAAGGTGGTCATCATTCCTCCTTATGTGGTGTTAGTTGTGGTACCTCTGACACTCCTACATCCACATCCATCTCCTCTACAAATGCTAGCCATCTTGTTTGCCTTATACATAGTCTCTCATAATATGATCTAATCTCTAGCCTAGCAACTAGTAGTCTCATTTTTACTCCCCCTAGCTCTATTGCATATATATCCAAAAACATAGGAACCACTATTAGATCCACTAGATAATGGAGTCTTAATTATCCTAGTATGTATGCCACTAGATATGGATCTATCCACTAGGTGAGGGAGGGATAAAATCTGTATAAGGTTAAAGGAGAGTTGTACACATTTTAGGGATAAATAGTCTATAGTGGTCATGGTACCTATAAAAGTGATAGGGCCCAGTGATACAATGATCCATAATCATACTCCAATGATATTATTCAAAAATTATAAGTGTCTACATAATATCTAGCCTATGATAAAGAGGAAAAATGCTAAAATTAGGAATGATATATAATGGAACATGGTAGAAAGAATTAATAAAAGAGGAATGATAATGGATAAACATAGAATTATAGTTCTAAACAAGACCTATTAATAATGTATCATCTAAGGTATAACCATCATCATAATTAGGTGGATGAATATCAATGATGTATGTATGACATTGTCATCTGATGAGGTGTGATGAATTGAATATCAAGTCTTAGTTAAGACTATAGGGATGTCATCACAAGGTGGTTGATGAGAATGATGTTGTAAAAAAGTGGGAAGCTGAGAGATGAGATTAGGTGAGATATCAAATGTTTTAATATTGAAATTGATCTCATCAAGATCATCATTATCAAAATATAAGAGGTTAGGGAGAATATTCCACATTAGTTTATGATGACCATTATAACCTCAAGTGGAATTGACATTAAAGTTGAATCATTGAGACTCATGGAATAGAAGACTTGGGAAGGGTTCAAGGGTAAAAATCTTGAATATAGCCTACTCTTACAATTATTCAAAATTATAAGGGTTACTATCACCTTGAATCCTATAGATGGCTCCATTATGGGTAAATTTAACTCATTATCAAGTGAGAGATGTAAAGTCTCTCATATAATTATTTCATGGACTACCAACAAATTTTTTGTAAGATAGATAAAATTTAAATATCATCACCTTCACGTGAACTATGATAGGTAGGATGGTAATTGGGAGCCACACACAACCTAAAGTAATAATTTTCCTTTGATAATAGCCTTGATATGTGTTGCATGTGGATTTTAGATTTAATTCATAATATCAAAGGGTTTTGATAAAATCAAGGGAGGTCACACAAGTGATAGAACCCTCATCAATCAAAGCATGTTTGACTTGGATATCACCAATTTGGACACTAATGAAAAGAAGGAAGATCATCTGCATGAATTATAATATCATCAAGTATCATGGAAGTGATGGGGAATATGAGGGAAATATATGTTTCCATAATTTCATCACCATGTATGTACATTTCTTCACATTATTACAATATTCTATCTTTAGATCCAAATAAAGTTGATTCACATCTTATTAGGGGAAGAAGAAGGATGTTCATTTCAAATAAAAGATACATAAAATAATTTTGATGATGTGGAGGGGTCCTCATAAGCTCAAAAAATATATTTGGCATGGGATATTAAAAATCTTCATGATATGTTCTCACTGATCATAACCCATAATAATATTGTTAGAGAGAGGTGCAATGTTTTGAAGGAGGTCCTCAGAAGGAGGAACTGAAGTGTATTATAATTGATGTTGATAAGAGGTAGAAAGTTTAGTGAGAGGACAAGTTGGTATATTATGTTGAGAATATGAAGCATTTGATTTAAGTTAGTTTTTAGAAGGGATAGAATAAGTGTTGATAAAAGATTGAGTATCATTAGTGGTAGGTAAATAAGATGAAGGGAGGGTAGAAATAGTATGATAAGTGTTATCTAAGGGAGGAGTTAGAATTGGTTCATCAAAATTTATAATTTAATCTTTCCCCAACTCATTTATATGTGTTAAAAAAAATACTGGATAATAGGAAATGTGTGAAATAATAGAGGTGTATATATGGGTTAAAGATAAATTAAACCAACCACCCTTCACATAATAATCATATTAACCACATTCTCTTCAGTAATTGGGTCAGTCATACTTTCTACATTATTTTTAGAATGGGTATGCCTGTCTTGGTTGTCTTGGTGATTTAGAATAGGATCTTTATAGATGACCAAATAAGCATTATCTTCATTCAAAACTTGATATTTAGTATTTGTTTCATGGGATTTGAAATCAATGTTATAGGATTGTTTCAATTTCTCAATGATATAACCATGGTCAAAATTAGAACCAAGAAGAAAATCCATAGCCAAATTATGAAGATGCTAATAGGTCTCATGAGAGTGACCCTAACTAGCATAAAACCAATAATATATATTAGGATCATACCAAGATTTCATAAGATGAGCGGTTTAAAGTTCTTGTGGAAGAGGCCTTGATAGATGTTTTAGTAATTCTATTGAGGATAAAGGTTTTTGAACATTGAGGTTATTAGGTGAAGATAAATGAAGATTGGTGAATTGTTGGGAATGGGGAGCTAGTTTTGAATATTGGTTAGAAATAACAACTTGAATAGTGTGAATGGTCTTATAAGAGTCTATGACACCATCATTAGTAGTATGATGATTCTTATTTTTATGTAATATGTGATTACTCATAGAAGGTTTGGATGGCTTGAATTGATGAATAAGGAAATATAGACATTTAAATTGGTTAATAACCTCCTATAAGTTACATGCAGAGAGAGTCCAGACCTGATATTACATCTTAAGAAAAATAACATTGTTAAAGAGATGCAAACGTCATTGGCCATGTTATGTTTACATTTACTAGACAATGTTTTCCATCATTTAACAAAATCTTGGGTAGTTTTGGTTTCGAGTTTCTTACAATTGATAAAATGGGCTAAGGTATTCTCAAGAAGATCATTAGCTTAGAACTCTTAAACTAGAGCATTTACTAAATCTTCCAAACAAGTAATAGAATGAGTTTTAACTTGGTTGTACCAATCTAAAGCATCACTCATGATATTTTTGGCTAATATATTGGTATTGGCAAAGGTATTTAATTTAACCCAGTCTTTATATAGATTTCTAAATGTTTTTAGATGAAGAGTAGGACTAGTTGACCCATCTTAATAACTGGTAGGGGTGATAATTATTATATTGATATTAGAAATTTGAGATGCAAGAGGAGGTTGAGGGATAAGATTACCATGGGAATACTGAAGAGGAGGTGGGGGTACATTTTGATTATGCATGCCCCATGGCATCTACTGAAGATGAGTTTAAACATGGATAAGGTGGTTTTGCATTTGTATCATTTCATTAAGGGTTTATAATAGGATTTGATGGGTCTCTTTTTTTTCTTTTGGCATTGTTTTAAGCATTAGAATTGAAAGTAATGTCTTAGCTACCACTATGGGTATTATTAGGAGCTTGAGATGAACTGTTAAAATGTGAGGCACTAGTGGAAACATTTGATTGTGTAGCAAAATATGGATTAGTAAATGGATGAGAAGATAAAGCACTACAGGCATGATTATCATGTGTATTAGATTATTCACTAGTTGAAGAATTAAAGAGAATCAATCTTAGAAGAGGCCCAATATATGTATAACCTACAAAGCGAGTAGATATGTTAGGCATGGAGGTAGAGAAAATCAAAAAAGAATAATTCATGGTATGAGAAGGGATGAAAATAAAGGAAAGAAGATAGGAATCAAATAAGCTAGTATCCCCAAATCCATGTGAGAATGTGGGAGAAGGTGAATGAGGCTCTTCAACTTGACCAATAACCATGAGATGGTAAAAAGTATAAGGGTCCTTTCCTTGATGTTGAGGAAATTAAAATATAAAGAATAATATTTTAGGTGCATACTATAATTCAGGTTGACCTTTAAGTGATAAGAGTGGATTACAAATCAAAGAGGAATGAGAAGGGGTCTCATAGTTTACTATGCTAGTGGTTATACGAACATTACTCTCATATAGGAGAGGATCCACAATCTACTTATGGGAAACCCTATGAGGGTTGGTAAAACTCATCATATATATTGAATTTAACTCAATATTGTCTTCAAATAAGAATTTCATGATGATGTAGAAAGAATAGATTAGGCAAAAGTGATGAAAAAACAAGGAAATAGGATGAGGAAGCTAAGAGTATAGAGTCAACTAGGTTGACCTAATACTAAATGTAGGGTCTAAAAACTTGAGAAACCAAGGATATAAAGTTGATAGGGTTGATTTAGTTCTAGAACTTGGGATAAAATATAGGTAGAGAAGGATACATAGTTGACAGGTTTGACTTAGTACTATATTTAAAGGGGTATAAAACAATACTATGTTGATAGGTTCAACTTAATACTGTAGGTAAGGGAACATATAGTTTGTAAGAGATTACGATGATTAGGATGATAGTGTATTCAAATATGAAAAAAATTACAAGTAATTTTAAAAGCAAAGAATGAAAATAAACACACAATCAATTGGGTCAACAAGAATGATAAAATTGAGTTTCATAGCACAAACCCTTGTACCAATTCTAGTAAATGCAAGTTTTTACAATACAACATATAATTGAGCAAAGAGAAAGTAGTCAAATTGGAAAGAAAATGCTTAGTCATCTTGAATGTTGTTATATTATTAGAGTGTGATAGGAAGGTGGTTGAAAGTAAGGAACTATAAATCAATCTATGAATGGTTTTAATAAGTTTAGGATGAAATGGATTTGTGTTGGCAATGGTACTAGCTTAGTATTGGGTCCTACCACATCACTTCACATACCACAGTGATAAGGGTGTTATGTGCTTTGCCAATACATACCATTAACTATGTGGTTATACTTGGATAGAAAACAAAGTTGGATTCCACGTTGGTGATGAAATCCAAGTAGATAGGCCTTGGGTAGATAATTATTTAAATGCATTTTAATATTATGTGATTTGGTAGTGTGTATAAGAATGAAAAAATGGTACAACTAAATGATATATTAAAATAATACCTAATTAGACTATGTGATCTATTTTAATCATGCAATCAAGTGAAAGTTAAATTATGAGCTAATTACTAGCATATATATTTAATTCCAACTTTGAAACATAGTTTAATGTCAATTCAGATGATAGTGTATGTAGAGATTACATAATAGAGTTGGAAATGTCATTTTTGTACTATTAAAGTAAGGGTCTATAAATAATTATGTCAAAAGTTTCAACCTTATCTTTCAAACAAATTATAGAATAGAGAACTAGTTTGACCTAGTTTGTTGTATAAGGGTAGTTATAAGGACTTCAAACTATGAAAAATATAACTATAATGAATAAAATAAATGATGGAGAAAGAGATAAAAGAACCTTGGTGAGTTAGAATATGTATAGGGAAGTTAAATTACTATTGAAATACCTTTAATTTTACTTGAAAATTTTGCCAACTGTGTCGACTAGGTTGACCTAGTTCTATAGTTCCCTATTTGTTCAAACCTATGAAAAATACTATACTAGTAGTGTCAACCTAATATGTTATTTAGAAGTCTGAAAGTGTACTATATCGATAGGGTTAACCTAGTAACTTGTCTCAAAGTGAAAACCTATACAATGTTGACCTATTTGACCCAATAGCTTGTATCTAATGAAGACCTACAAAAATAGAACAAAGTCATTTTGATATGACTATGTGTTAAACCTATGCAAAAAATTTATAAACTATACTAACACTATAAACCTAGTATCATAAATATAAATAAATAATAAATAAAATGATAAAATAATGAAAATGTGAAATAAAACCTACAAGGGTTAGATTTCACATCGGGTTCAAAAGAATGTATGCAATTAGATATGCATCATGTCTATAAATCAATCCTAACTTAGAGAAGATAGATTATACTTATAATTGGGGATACATTAGATAATCAGTAACATGACCAATATAGAGATCCACTAGATCCAATTATGGGATTTCTTATCATAATAAACAATACTAATGAGGGTTCCAAAGACTCTTGTCAATCATAATCATACAATAACCATAACTAAGCCCTGTGTTTTTATATTCAGTAAACTATTAACAAGTAAAGTAAATTAAAGTCTAATATAGTTGTCACCAAATCTTGTGACACAAAGTAAGGGTAAGAAATGAAAAAATTAAACATTCATAAGATACATATACTCACATCAATGTATAATGAATCCTAATGCATGGAAGAGAAATACAAATTCATATCTATCTATTCTTACATAAGAGGAAAAAAGTTAGGAATACTTAGCTTTGAAGATGAACCCATAAAGCTTCAATATCTCCCTTGGCCAAGGTGATTTTCAAGAGGTTGTTGTGGTATGTAAGTATGACAATGATAAATAATCTCTAGGATACATAACCTATCAATGCATCTAAAAGACTTATCCATAAGATAAGCTCTGTATCTCCAAACAAACTATGAAATCGTAAGGTTTCTCCTCAAGTATAATGGTGGATAAGAAGATGTGAAATAACTTACTTCTTCTCTTCTCTAAATAATGGTGAAGTGATCTTGTATATATAGTGAAATTTGACCCTAATCATGTATAAAAGTTTCAACTGACAAGGTCAACCTAGTCAAGCTAGTACTATTATGGATAAAAATTCACTAGGTCAAGAGCTAGGTCAGCTAATAGCTAACATAGACCCTAAATGAATATTACCTGTAATAGTATAGGGTTTCCCTAATCGACCTAGTATTGTAAATATTTGAAAGGGGTATTAGGTTAGGAAAAGGGGGACAAAAGGTGTGAAATTATTGAGGAGTGTAAAATAGATAAGAACAAGTTTAGGGATATGGTTTTTAAGATACAAGTGTGTAGATAACAAGTGGAAAAAGGGACAACAATCCTATGAAGCACCAATGGTCTGCCCAGCCCTTTCTCAGTCTACCCTTTAAGGGGTGAACTTAGAGAGATGAAGAATATGTGGGTTTTTACAAGATAAATAACATCAGTAAGTGATAAAAATTTGAAAATTAAATGTGTATACACATTACTGTCTAGATGGTTGTGCTAGTGTCCAAGTGGAAAAAATTGGTCTACTAGGGACCTAGATGCATAGGAGATAGTTTAGGACTATTATTGGTACATCTTGGGATGGATTAGACTAGCAAAAAAGTAGGATAAAGATTTAAAGGGGCCCTAATATGGGTGTAAGGCTAAGCTAGGGATATAATGATCTGAAGTGACACTCACAACACTCAAGTGACAGTTTATATGACTACATTTAGCCACCCATTTATTCTATAAATTTAGTAAATAAAAATGACTAGGATAAAGGAAAAATAAGCATACCTAGACTTACCTATGAGTCAAAGCTCATTAATCTATTTCTTAGTATGAAATTAATGTTCCATTATGTGTCCTACAAATTAAACATGAATGAATTAGTCCCTACTTATAGAATATCAAAACTAAATACAAAACTAAGTAAAGAGATGAGAGAGAGAGAGAGAGAGAGAGAGAGAGAGAGAGAGAGAGAGAGAGAGGAAAAGAATTAATAAACCTTGTTGGCTATGTAAACCAATGCAATAACTTGGTTTATATGTGTGATTATATAGTGATTAAATGGTTAATAACTTAGATTGAACCAGTTGATTTCATAATCCCCATTTATTGTGGTCTTAAGAACTCAATCTAATTTTGACTCCATCATTACCCAACCCTACTTGGTGGATCATGAACTATGAATATGTTAGATTGAATTGATGGCCTATCCAGCCCTCATTCATAGGTGGTTCAATAACTCAAGTATGATAAGACTTCATCATTGCATAACCATGTTTAGTTTATGCATCTGTCACTAAAATTATGTAATTTAATTAAAGTTGTGCGATGTAGTTAAAATTATTTAGGATGGTTCTAGGGCCACCTAGAAACTTTGAACAAAAAAATGGCTCAGGGGCCTCTAAGGCACTAAAGTATGTAACTTAAGGACTGATCTAAAATGCCAACCACTAAAGATGGAATAAGATATAGGTATAATTAAAATCTAGTGTAAATGGTGTTGATAATAACAACATGGAGAATGAGATGTAGTTTGTCATTCCATTTGATCAACTGGTGAAAAAATGAGCATATAAAAACAATGTTTCATGGAAATTCACCCCAAATTAAGATGTTTATACATATGGATTTTGGGATAATTTATATTAATATATATTTAATCATATATTAAATTGAAAATGGAAGTGATCAATCTATGCATGATGCCCTGAATCTAAGCAAATTGATATGATTGTGTGAAAAAAATTATGTAAACTAAGCATGTCTGATAATATATGATTGATGCTATACAAAATTGAATTGTAACTATTATACCTTTCTATAAATTCTATAAATTCTTATTTATAAGGATATTATATAGTAGCATGTTATGTTAGACATTAGTGCATTTTGATAGTGTCCACTAGGCCAAACTAGTGTCCTTTTGTGATTCTCTTGTGCCAAAGTATAATTGATCTATGTCTAACAATTTTTTTGAATGTATGTTTTTGATTCTGTACTATGTAATCTATGTATACATGCTTAAAACTATATTCTTAGTGCACCTAGATGGCCTAATACTTATGAAAAACCCTTAATAACTCCCCCTCTTTTGAGGGGAGTTTTTGAACATACAAAATAATTATCCTCAAGATAAAAACATATGCAACTTGTGTCTTATATTGATCATATATGATATCCATGTAATAAACCAATATAATGTGTATACATGGCATGAGTGTGTTAGATAATCTGAGCATAAGTTAGTAATATACAATGTAGTTTAGATCTAATATTCAAATCTTTATTAAAAAATATATAATAATGTAATCATGTGTATGAATAGTAAGTCTGAGCAATAATATAATTAAATATGTATGGGTATGGGGCATGATGTCCATCAAGGAAACCAAGGAGGAAAGGGAGATTCATGAGGTCCCTTATGGATTCTAAAATTAAGAGTAAGTGTAAAAATCAATATACAGGTGTCATGTCTATGACACATACATGAGAGCATACATACAAACACATGAGGAACACAAAGTATGTCGAAGGTCCATAATACAAGGGACATGGGCACATCTCACTAATTTTTAGAAAGAGAAAACATACAAGGACATGTTCAAATGTCCACATATGCTTAAGGCAAGTAAGGTTGGATTAGAGGCATATTAAAAGACATGTTTAAATATCCATGCATAAAATCAATAAGGAACACACAAGGACATTGGCACATGTAAAAATCATGCACATAATGAAATGAATTGGTGTAGAACAATAAAAAAATGTCATATTTTAATTCCCTTGAATAGATGTAGAACCAAAGAAAGACAATCAAATCTAAACTAAGAAATATAGAAATGAAAGTATGAATGAATATAATCTAAAAATTTGTATAAGATCAAATATTTACATAAACTTAGTCTATATTATTATTAGTCAACAAAAAAATGATTAGTATGGAATGATAAATATTAAAATATAATCAATTCTAAATATGTGATATAGAGTATAGAAAGATATAACCTGACAAATAAGAATTTGTGTAGTATGATGCCCTTAGTAGGTGAATGTATCATTTTTTATGATATTTATGCACCCCTATTAGATATATAGTATTAAATCCAGATATGTGTGATGGAACTAAGTCATTTAATAGTCTATAAACACTCAAAGAGAACAAGTGAAGCATGTATGTATGAAATAATTGACTAGACTAGCATAGATAACATATGTAGTATATAGAAAATATAATTAATGTAAACATAGGAATGGATATAATTTAAAATTTTGTATTTTATAATAAAATATTTAAATGTTTTATTTATTTTTAGAATATTATATTATTTTTTTAGTTTTGAGTACAACCTATGTACAAAAAATCATGAGAATGAAACTATATACAACTAAAATCGTAAGAGAAACTATGTAAAGTAATATGTAAGAAATTGAGAATATCTAAAAATGAAATGTAATGCCTCTATATACCTAAGATCACATCCAAAAAATGTGGATAATCAAATGGAATATCTGGTGAGAGATCATCTAATGTCAGATGTTGAATCTAAACAAACTAAAATAAATCATCATCACTATGATCATTATACCATGCTACTGGTAAAAGTAGAACCTTATCCTTGGTGTTAGTATTTATTTTGTGCATTTAATGGCATGATTATTTACTATGTAAAAAAACTCCTATGTGATCCCAGGGTAAACCACATTAGATTGAAGAGTATCTGTGTGAAACTTATCATTCTCATCTATGCCTTCATGTAAAATATGAACTATGTGTACCTCATAAATTAATGTCAAACATCTATTTTTACAATCAAATATAGCATCCATTTCATATAATAATGTACTATTAAGTGTAACCCATATATTTCTACATGTGTTCTTGATGAGAAGAAGTGTGTTGATCACCTTAGAGCCACATGCAACTAGTAATGTGATAAGTCTTAAGGATACTTAATAATGTATAACATGTAGGTTTGTCTCCTAATGTCTAATGTTTTCTAAAAATTCCAAAATGAAAGTATTATGATTAAAATCCTTATTTAGAGTAATGTTAGGGATGTATTTGGCCTTGAAATAAACCTAGATGGTTAATGGATCATTCTTTGAGTGTTTGTATCAATAAAGAGTTTTTCATGGTGATTATACTAGTGTAGACATAGTCTGTGTAATTTTAATAGTACCCTAAGCCTTGAAATTATATAATTTATGTTGAAATATTTATCATGTATTTGTATCATTTCTAATAATGTTATGATAATGGCATAATGGTATATCATCCTTATGTGACAATCTACTAATATATCTCTATGGTGAACTATGTGTAATGTCATTAATCCTCTATCAAGTAATATCAATAACATCTATTATGGTTTGGACTTTGTACTACCTAGCTAAATATGAATATATGGGTCAATGTCCATAGATGTAACCATATGTATTGAATATATAAAATATTCTACCTCTAATTATAAAGGAGTGTTCAGTCCCATATCTATGGAATGATGAACTAGTGGTGATTCTTGTGTAGTCAAAGGCATAAGCTCCTTATAATCATCTTTATACTTTCCTAGGCCTATTCGTGTTAATCTCAATATTTATAAATAATAATAAATGTTGTATCATATTTTTTTGTGTCCTAGTAATATGTATCTAAATTTTAGATAAAAAGTAATTGTAATTGTGATATTAGAGTCTCATCATCTATTCTAGGTGGGGATAACTATGTTATTGTAGGGCCCTATTCCATCATGGGTGAATGTAAATACACTATAGAAAGATCAAGAATAGGTGTAGGAATAGTGGTTCTAAATTCTCCAACTCATATGTATGCATCTATTCTATCAAAATCATGTGAGGTGTAGACTCTATGTGACTGTGATATATCCCATGTGGAGATGTAGTCAGAGAAGTAGGGTCAATCAATCTATAATATATTTATGGTTTTTTATTAGTTAGATAAGTGTATAAATATTCATCATGTAAAAAAGTGGCACTCTATGTGAGGTAGGTGGTATGACCTCCATTATATATATCCAAGGTCTCCCAAGTAATAAATTGTAATTCAAATTATTAGCCAACACCCAAAACTATGTAGATAAGGTTTTTGGCCCAATTGTGAAATCAAAAATAATAGTAAACAATGGTTATCTATTAATTTCATCAAAACCTCTAATGTTCTTATATGCATTTTGACTAGATTTTATATCAATCCCCATAGTTTGTATAAATGTGAAGTTACATATGTTAAGTCCTAAACCACTATCAATTAGAACTTGTTTAATAGTGAACTTTATTTGTGCTTGAATGAAGAATGGTATATTTTGATAAATAATTCACTATGAAGGAAAATCCTCATTAGAAAAATATATAACATCCTTAATTTCCTTAATAGTGTTAATGGTAGATACAAAATAATATGGCTTTGTGTCATGAGATAATGATGTATGATTAAATTTTTCTAAAAGAATATATTTGAAAATGGTTTCCTTTAGGATTAATTCCAATATATAAATCTTAGGTGATGTATTTATCAAGTTATCCATAATATCACATGCATTATGTTGATATGCAGGGTCTATTGTATTATGTTTGGTATGAGGAGGGATCATGGGGTTACATTATCCTTGTATAGGTCAAGGAAGCACCCAATTTCATGTAGTGATATCTCAAACCACAAGGTATACTATTTTATAAGGGATAGTAGTAGAGGAAGTATGGGAGTGAAGGTATTCAATAGGTTTAGGTGGAGGAGGAATAAAATGAGTCATCTGACCTCTCTATCATCAATTAGTAACTAGAGGCAAATCAAAATTAGCCATCCAATAATTACCTCTATAGAAGGGGGCTCAAGTTGAGGTGGACCAATGTGTGAAATGTGTTGAGTTATAACATTATCTAAGACATCAATGACATAGATGTGCATCATTATAAAAATGGTTGGTAATGGGCATGTAGACATACGATAAGACTTTATACCAAAAATTAAAAAAAATGGCATCTACCATGATAATCATGATGAAAGAATGCAAACTAAAAAATGATCAAATTTTGGAAATAATAAAGGAAAACCTAATGGTACACTATGGTTTTAATAAATATTTTTCATGTATGTTGGGTTTACCAAGTGACTTAACTTGTAATGAATTTATGAAATGTAAATCCTACATTGTTAAAGGTATAGAATGAAAGGATGCAAACTAAAAAATGATCAAATTTTAGAAATAAGAAAGGAAAACCTAATGGTATACTATGGTTTTAATAAATATTTTTCATGTATGTTGGGTTTACCAAATGACTTAACTTTTAATGAATTTATGAAATGTAAAACCTACATTGTTAAAGGTCTAGAATAGTATCATAGCATGTATGCATCTAAAATTCATCGCTTCATCCTTAACATCAATAATTTCATCTAATTTATCCTAAAATCATATTATCTTATTTATTATCTAATATTTATAATATATCCCCCATACTAAAGTACATGATAACATCCCATGCCTAATTAATACATATATGTCCCCATTATCTACTAACTAATTCCACTTATCTTATATTTAGGAATTTGAAATTTCCATAAACCACCTACCTACCTACTCCTAGGCTTTCCTACAAGCCTTACCCCTTATCCTCACCTACACTTTCTTCTAATATAGTTTAATCGTCCCCTAATCATCATTATATTCCCTAATGGAATTCATTAATATCTAACAACCTCCTTTTTTGTAGAGTTCTCTTTATAGATAATTCTAAGGAATTATAAATTCTTTATAATTTCAACCTTCCTTTATAAAGTCTTCTTCTCTAGAGGGTTCCAATGAATTTTTAGTTCATTGTAAAATCTCCCTCCCTTATCTCTATTAAAACCCACCATCTCCTTCCACTTGGGAGAATGAGAATTCAAATACAAAATCCATGAGCCTTAATGCTAAAATATTCTAACAAATAAGTCTATCAAACTATAAAATTAGTCCATTATCATGTAAATATCAAGCTATAAAAATTTTGAGTCTAAAATAAATTTAAAATACTTAATCACTTGGTATTTTTATTATTTTGATCTTAGTTTAGAGAACTTATATTTAGGATTGAAATGTTGGTTTTTAATGTTCATTTATATCTACAATTCAGATCCTCTTAGCTCTAGATTTTACTTGTATATTAGTAGTCTGGTTATTTTTTATATAATTGCATATCATATATCAATTGATCAAATTTATCATCACATACATGGAATAAATATTCAATAAATGTAACTACTAATATTTATAATAATTGACCCGATCTGATTATTAGAATAATAGCATTGAATCACAAAAGTATTTACTTACCTAGAAACTAACTAAGATGAATGAATTAAAAGTTGGAAACTTGTATAGAATTTGTTTTAAATGTCATTGTAGACATTTAAAAATGTCTACCAATGGCTTCATATCTAACTTTAGAATAATTATAACCAGCCATTGAACATTTACCCTAAGATTTTTTATAAGTCTCAAATTTGGCTTCATAACTGTGCAAATAAATCAAGTTCATCCATAAATCAATTAAATTGAATAAATGCACCATCATCTAATTAAAAATATTGCATAAATGTTCAAATGTCTTAAATATTTTAATCTTAATAAAATCCTAATTGAATTCATCTATGAGAAATTAAATCAAGTATTAATAAGGAAAATTCTAAAATCAAAAGCATCTTAGGAATGAATAATTACCTTTTGCAAGTTGTCCAAAATGGAAAATATCTTAAATAATGTCTATTTATGCTAATCATGATTTCTGAACAGCTTTTAACTGTATTGGGGCTATCTAAGGAAACCTAGGTTAGGATTTAACCTAGTCCAATTTGATTTCAAAGCCTATAAAAGTAAGCCTAGAGCTCTTCATTTAGAGAGCTTGTAACATAATAGAGATAATGTTGGATTTTATTCATGAATCAAATGAATAATTTTATAATGCCAAAATCAAGTCAAGCCAAGCCAATCCAAACATGGTTCTAAGAGGATATGGAAATAACCAAGCCCCATTTATGAAGACTGCTTGAGCATAATTTGAGCAAGCTAATGAACACATCATTTGGAGCAATCAAGGAAGGTAAGGAAAGTTATCATTTCTTTTCATTTTATTTGTGTTTTCAATTGGTTTTTTCACTAAACTCTCCCCATGATATAGTCCTAGAGATGTTAGCTTGCTAGTGTGTTGATTTCATTATTTTGGAGCTAATACTATACTAACCTCCTCTCTTGACTTAAAATATTTTGATCATAAATGTCATGACCATTGGGACCCATCACATCATATGTACCAAGGACATCAATATGAAACTTTTAAATCTTAATTTGGATGCTTAAAGATCTATAAAATTGATTTTTTAACATTATTTGAGCCAGATTTCATTTTATTATATTTCTCAGATATACGCATAGACCATCGACAATTGGGTACAACCATTGATAGATAGGCCTTAGCAGCTAATGATTATACACAATCACTACCAATTATTTAAGACTATCGATGGTTGGGTTACAGGGTATAAATGGACCTAAATTTTCCATTTTGATTCTTTTTATCATTTAATTCCTTGATTTATAGGTTTCAAGATAATCTAAATCCATCAACTAAACTTTACCTTATAATTTTTTTATCAAATTTCATCTAACTATTACGTAATCTAATGTGTTTGATCCATTGTGATTTTTCCATCAAGTTCATAGGTCATCGTTGATGGTCTTTATTGATTAGTGTCAATTCTTTTTTACCACTAATGATTGTCTATTAACCGATCGGTGATGAATACATTGAAACCATCGATGGCCATTCTTGACAATCCATGGTCACTATGCGAAATAAAATCTAAACCTAAAAGCTAAATTTCAAACCTCATTTGCCTAACCAAAAAAATTCTTGAAAGAAAGGTGTTATTATCTAACACTTTCAGGTTGAAGGATTGAGTTGAAGGCCAATTTTCTTGTTTTGACTAATCAAACACTTCATTTTGGGATTAAAAAAACTTAATGAAATCATGCACATTTCAATTTGGGTCCTAAAATGAATATGTTAACCTTTCACACATTTGGATGTTGGTGCTTAAAAAATATAGGATTGGTTAAGTCTTAGAAAAAATTCATTTTTAGTGCATAAAATGAATCCTAAGTATTTATAATTTCCAATTGGTTCTTTAAAATGAACTAAAGACAAATCTTGAACACTTGAAATTTGGGCTTAAAATAAACTTAGATGTTTTTACTTCATTTGGTTTTGTGAATTTTTTTTCATTTTTCCACTTAAGCCAAGGGGCCTATTAATGAATAAAAATCACATTTAAATTGGTTCTTAAAATCATACCTCACTCATAAATTGTTTGAAATTTGTTTGTTGTTTTCTTGTTTTGAAAAAATGATAATGTGTGTATGCTCTCCCCCATCCCTTATACGGAACTTGTGGGATGAAAATAACCTTTTCATTGCATTTAGTGCATATTCCAAGGTGGACAAATAAAAATTCCTATGATCTTCCTAAATTCATAGACTATTAGGTGATAATAAAAACCCCTAAAGTCTTTCTAATTGTATTTTATTTTCGTGTATCTTATCTTGTGAAGGGGATGTAATTACCTCTCATAATTTATTTAGGGAAGCATTGACCTGGGGATTCATATCTGAGTATTTTTTAACCCCTCTCCATGAGGGGTATACAAATTAATATCATCCCACTAGGTTGGTGGTTTGATAGGTTAAACCATCTCCATATGTGGTAAGCCAAATTGGTATGTATGATGAATCTAGACATTACACTACACTAAGAAATTGATGGATGTAGTGGTTGTGAAAATGACAAGACCTTTTTCATAAAAAAGAAATTGACGTGGATTTAATTGACATTCCACTTCTCTTGTGTGCATACGTGAATGTGTGTACACATGGGATCAATCTAGATGGTCAAAAACTTGTAGGTTTTAGTCATCCCCACTTTTCCATACCTTGATGGGATTTAGGATGATATACTTAGTTGTATTTTTTTTTCATTTATTCTTTATTTATTAGATTTTTAAGACTAATTTTTTTTTTATACCACATCGTTAACGAGTATTGTGTGTAAAAATACTCCATTATTTAAGGAGGCATTATACTATATATTTGACACCTTGATTTTAACTTAACAAACTTTTGTGTCAAAACATTGAGTGTGGAACTTGATTGATATGAGTAACATTATGTTTCCCAAATCATTCCATATCTTATGCCTTAAAATTCTTTAAAACATAACATTGTCACATATTTTATAAGTGATAACACCGTTACACTACCCAAATTATTTCAAAAGACTTGTCTTGCCTTATGTCTGAATTATAATTGTTATAACAAATCATTTGAGCCTTTGTTTTATCTTTGTTTTTCATAGTCATGATGTTCAAAATTATTTATCTTGTTGGTCATCAAAACCCTAGTTTACCTTAGTTTAGTTTTTTTTATTAACTTTTCCAAGTTTAGGTTAAAAATGTGATTGATTTCTATTTAGGCCTTGACATATAGGGGCTGATACATAGATATTTCTCTTTTGTGTTGCATAACTTAGGTTCATACATTAATCAAGTTTAAAAACTTTATTGTTTATTCCTTTATTTGATATAATCATTCCATCTTCAAAGTGCCTTTTTTTTAGTTTTTTTCACCAATTAGATCATGTTTTATGTATATAATCAAGTGTATAGTCTTTGCCAAACTATTCCAAGTTTATTAGTTTAATCATCATAATATCTTGTTTCAAGCCTAGCTTTTTGATGCTACATTTGGCCAAAAGTCCTAGCACAACCCATTTGAGCCTAGGTTTTGACTCAGTGTTTGGATAAAAGCCCTAGTTAATCTTTTCTCTTTCCTACTTTAGACATATTTAAAATACATTTGGACATTAGAGTTTGGCATCGTATTTTTAGGTCCTTTTACATGACCTTGTTTTTGTAAAAAAATTAATGTTAGATATTTGACATAATACTATTTTTACCAAATATATGCATCAAAATTTTTAGAGATATAGCTACACCCTTAACCAAGATAGATAGATTTGAAACCCTTTGTATTTTCATACATTTATTTTTAAAGTTTGTAGAAATCTAACCCATCTCATTTTGAAACATTTGTCATAGATTTTCCCATGGCTCACTACACACATGGTGGAACTATGTGCAATTTAGGATATGGAAATGTTAGAATGAAAGAGGAATTTATCCAAGACCCTTATAGAGATGATGTTTTTTGGAGATGGATTCATATCCACCATGTAACCCTATAATAGGGGAATAGAGTCAAGATCATTTGGCAAATTATTTGGTTCGTACACATCCTTACAGGAATCAAGATCAAGAATAGATGATAAAATATTTGGCTAGTGTACCTATAGTTGTGTAAAATGTTCAATAAAAACCCTATTATATGATGATGCCATCTTATTATAATCTTAACAAAGCTATAAAGGTAAAGTAAGACAATTTTTCAAATCTACCAAGAGTTCCTTATAACATGTTTTATAATCTGAACAATGATTAGGCCTCTTCTACTAGCCCTAATGCCATAGTACTAATGCCATATCAACATATATGTACATTTGTCACATAAAGAGGCCTCATGGAGGAAAAATTCATGAAAATGTAGACAACATACCAGGCATATCAAAAACTAGCACATAACTTTAATTAAATGGCCATGTCAAATTTACCCCTTATTCAGTCACTCCCTTCAATGGGAGTTTTATTTGAGTTGATAGGTTAAGAAAATTAGGGTTTTGTCCCACTTATGTAAAACACTTCAGTCACCAACATGTTTAACACCCCAACTATCAAGGAAGTGTCTTATTCTTATATACATAATAGTGACCAAAACATAGTGGACAATACGCAAGTAATGTCCAATCTAAACCAAAGTCATGTTAATGCATAAATACATAGTCAAAAATAAAATGTGCCTTTAACTAGAGCCATTAATAGTTTATAAACTTAGAAAGTAGGATTTTCAACTTCCTAACCTCAACCAAATACCTTTAATATTCAACCATCTACTTCTTCTAAAACCCACCAAAAAAGATTAAGTAGTCATCTAATGACCAGTGCCATACCACAACAAAATGTGATGGATATTATTCCACCCTAATAAGTGGCTAGTAATATTCCACAATAGTAAAAACCATCCAATCAACCCATGTAGTAGAGGCAGACTATCTTTCCACCTCAATAGGGGTTAATCAATGTTCTACCTCACCAAGTAGTAGCAAACATACCTATTTTATCATAGACTAACATGTAGATCCAAAACCAAATAATGTCTAACCAATAACTTACAAATATTGGTCAATGACAGATGTCAAATCTCTAACATGAATCCACTTCCTAATATGGATTTGCATAGCTAAGAGGTTCCAATTTTCTTTAAATACCTATTAGGAAATATTTTCCTTTCATGCCAAATGTATGACAAGTTTAATGACATGGTTTCGGTTCATAAGTCCCTCTTAATCAGCCCGGTATGACTAGTCAATAGCATGTCCTTATTCAACCTTAGAAGGCATAGTACAACCATATACCTCCATATCAACCTTAACATTCCCAACATCAAACCTATATACCCAATCCCAACCATAATATCACACAACCACAAGTGAAATTTCAATAATCACACCCTAATTTGTGTATACATACTCATCCTCTATTTCCTAGCTAATCCAACATACTCCAAAAAATACCTCCATTGTACCTCATTTATAATAATCCATATGTGACCTCCCAACCATCAAATTATTCCAATGTTCCCATAATTTTCCTTAAACAACAACTTAAACAAATGAAGGATGTGATTATCCTCATTCAAGTGGGGAAACATGCCAAAAAAATTCAAGCTAGATGATGTGTGTTCCTACAAAGCTTGATAAATAGAAGGGGAAAGTTACCCTAAAATACATCTAATGGAATTCCTTTTGCATGCCAACTAATGGTCTATAATGACATATATTTATTATTATTTTTTCCAATAAATTTAGCTAGACAAGCCTTGGAATAGTTTTTAAAGTTTCCCAAGAATTTAGTATATGATTTTGACAATCTTTTGGGCAAGTTTATGCAACATTTATCTTACAATATTTAGCATGATATTTCTTTTGTATACTTTACACAAGGAAAATAAAGATTATATGAAAGCTTTGGAAGCTATATACAGTGATTAAGAGCTCTTGCAAGTTAATTTACCCATAGTCTACATGACAAGTAACTAGTTATTGTGTTTACCAAAAATTTACATAGCAAGATATCTTACTGTATAGAGTTTTAGTGTGTACATATGTTCAAAGAAATCATTGACAAAGATTTTATGATCTAGTGATACTTTATCCATAAAGTGATCATTAAATTACCCTCATAAATTCAAAACAATGGCTAGAATCAATACCATAATAGTGTCCAAAATCCACATCTAGTCCAAGTAAAAATGTTACAACTGGCATAAGCCAATAATAATGATAGACCCAAGAAATTAAATTTCAACAAGAATATTGTAGGAAATTGAGTAATATAATAATAAAATTTCTAAACAATTCAATCATCATCTAATCTACCTACACTGCCTTTCCATCTTATTCCCAACCAATAACATTTTCAATATCCACAACACACACAATAAAACCAATAACCTAAACTCAAGCAGTCAGTGAAATAAATAAAATAAATGCGTATGATTTTTCAAAACCCTCATCTTCCAGGGAGAAACATGCCTACTCTTCATGATTTTATTGACCTTGGAGAGCCCATTCAATCAATCTTTTGCAAGATGGTAGTATCTAACTTAATTACATGGCATGTTTCAAAAGATCAATTTTTTGAGGGTGCTAACATGTCAGACTAGTACAATATAGAACAATTTTATAATATTCATAGGTTTAATGTCCATAATTTTTAGTCTTGTGTGCAAATTAGACATATAATTAATAATATACAAGAAAATAGAGAAATCACATTAGATTGTGGAGCTTCCACCTCTAATTAGAGCCTTGCTATTTATCATAATACTTTTCCCCAACATAAAAATCAATAAAAATAACCATCACAACAATAAAAATTCCTAGTCCAACATCAAAAACAATAGTATCAATAACCACGTCCAAACTAATAGAATCAAAAAAATAAACAATAGAATAAATAGTGTCAAAACAATGGATAAAACTAAGGTTAGAACAATAACAACCAATAGACCTACCATGTAATTTCTCATGACTAAAACATAGTTGTATGCCATAATTTAGGAGGTCTCATTAATACCATTTGTATTAATCATAGACCAAGTACCAATCAAACAAAACCATTACTAATCATACCAGATCAACTAACCCACTATAGCAATCCTTCATTGATCTGGGAGTACACACACATGAACCAACAAGTAGGGATTCATATTTTAAGAACTTATACTAATAACTCATCATTATCCCATGACCATGCATAAGTGCATAATCAACATAGGATTATCCTATCTATCCCCCCTATACCATAATTTGATAGAAATAATGGTCTCATATCTAGTCTAGATTGTACAATCACAACTTTATAGTCAAAGATTACCATACTAGGTCCATAACCATTTCCCACTTCACCCATCATCCAACTAGCCATTCTAACTTAGAATAATCCATTTACCGCTATCTAAGAAAAGATGTTTGACATTTTGAAAAAAATTCAAAATATGTTTGTACTAATCTCCATTTTAGATTTGTTACATATGTCTATAATCCATAAAAACATCTTGATAGAGTTCATTGGTTAATCCATAGTTATAAATGACATATCCCCTAACAAACTTCAATCCTTGATTGGACAACTCACTCTAGATCAGTAATTAACCTTCAACCAAAGTGATATTCATCCCTTGCCCCACTTCATAATAACCTATTGTACATCAAAGTTTATATAAAAATACATAAAGTGAAACATGTCCTCATAGACAATGGATCAATTTTGAATATAGTGTCTCTAATAATTATCAAGATTCTCAAGTACAGCTCATTAGATCTCAAAGTATAAATGATCACCATTAAAGCCTATTAAAATGAATAAAAATAATAACAAGGCACCATAATATTTCTAATTATCATTGGGACCTTGACCCATGCTACACTTTACCATGTGTTAGATCTTGATTTGTCATAAAATATGATTTTGGGTAGACATTAGTTACATGAGATTTATGTATTCCTATCAATGTTGTATAAGTGTATCAAATCTCCAATTTAGGGATGGAGGTTAGTATTCTAGGATATTTGCATCCATATGAGCATTTCAAACATCTAAAGGCCAAGATTAAGATCTACAATTATTATTTCAATGTGAATCTAGTTGTGAAGTAGGACAAAGGGAAAGCCATAATTATTAATTTACCATAGGACAACTACATTGACCCTAATACACTCGATTCACTTTCTCATATGCCACCTAATAAAATTTTCAATCACTATACCATCTCAGCTAATGGCCAAGGATAGTATTTGATGAATGACACCTTAAACATTGTAAAACTTCCACATAACCCAAAGTCCTTTGGCAAACCAAAATCCAACCTACTTCTTATGGAATGAAAAAGAAAGGGTAAAGGCCATATACATATCCTAACACTTGATACCAACCTTTGTCTAAGCATAGGAGCCTATAAAAGGTGCTGAATCATTATTATACATTGATAAATTGGCCCATTGTTACAATAAATCCAAATATCCCATTCATAATTGGATCATGGAGAACCAAGATTATGAAGGAGGAGCTTTTAGGCCAAATCAATAGGGAACATTCAAGCCAATTTCTATGACTAAGTAAAAATGAACCTATGGAATTGGATATAAACTACCTTGTGGTGAACCTATGTACCTTATTTGATTTTCATCACCAACAACTAGTGATGATGGTGCTGGTAGAAAAATAGTGTCCAATCATATCCAATTCGATGACTTTTCCCAAACCAACCTATTTGATAATTATTCTATTTGTACCCTTTGACCAGTCATTCATCATAACCCACTAACATTATATTATCCTCAACTGATAGATTGGGACAAACAAGAATACAATGTTCTAATTTATGAGTTTTATAATGACAATGCTTTCTATGATTTTATAAGCCTTAGGGATAATGTTATATTGGGAGATCGTAAATTAGAATTATCAATCAAACTAGATCTTGAAGCCTATTTTGGAGAGTAGGTGAATACCCTTAGCCAAAATAAAATAAATAAAACATTGAGGTCCCAAAGTAAAAACCTCTTTGAGGCACTTTTTGACTACGGAAAAAGTAAAGATAAAGGCTAGTTTGGTGGTGAAAACCTATTTTAGGTGCCACTAGATGGATCTCTTCAACCTTCTTCAAATGTATACCAAGATCCCACCAATGAAGAACTTGTCTATGGGTCTACTTTTAGTCTTGAAGAACATCAATCTTGTGATCAAATCATCCAAGATTACAATAATGACAAAACTATTTATGGGTCTCATTTCAGTCTTGAAGAATAACAAGCCTTTGATATAATCATACATGAATTTCCAACTTTTTTGTCATGTGGCCAAATCTCCCATTGGGGGATTTTTATCCATCATGTCTAGGAGAACCTAAAGAATAAGTCTGAACATAGGACTTTGACATAGCCAAATAGTTTAAATCTTTGCTCGCTATCCTTGAAGATGGTTTGACCCTT
This sequence comes from Torreya grandis, assembly GCA_037957365.1. Taxonomy (NCBI): domain Eukaryota; kingdom Viridiplantae; phylum Streptophyta; class Pinopsida; order Cupressales; family Taxaceae; genus Torreya; species Torreya grandis. Next base: position 2,068,997 of record JARHVA010002210.1, read on the forward strand.
CTAGTGGAAGGCACAATAGACATAAACATAGGCTCTCTAGATGACACAAAGTGAATTAAATTATGCATGTCCCTCACTGAGGAGGATCATGATGTCTTAACAAACTTATTGAGGGAATTTGTAGATATATTTACATGGACATATTCTGACATGTCTAGTTTAAGACTCAGCATGGTTGTTCACCACCTTATGGTACATATTGATGCCAAACCAATTAAGCAAAGATTATGGAAAAAGTATCCGTGAATTAATTAATTAGTAAAAAAAGAGTTGGAAAATCTCTTATAAGTGAGATATATTAGGCCAATCAACTATTCTAAATAGATTTCCAATGTTGTACCTATTAGTAAAAAGCTAGAAGGAATCAAAATATACACTGATTTCAAGGACATTAAAAAAAATTGCCTTAAGGATGACTTTTCATTACCAAAAATTTACATGATTATTGATTCCATAGTGGGTTATGAGATGATTTCACTGATGGATGGTTTCTCGAGCTACAATTAGATTAAAATTATACCAAAATACCAACACAAAATAATGTTCATCATTCCATGGGGAAAATTATATTATTAGGTAAGGAAATTCGGTCTTAAGAACGTATGGTCCACTTATCAAAGAGCCATGATATTCATATTTCATCATATGATGCATGACATTATTGAAGACTATGTCGATGACATACTAGGCAAATAAAAGATTAGGACTGATCATCCCATAACATTAAGGAGGATATTTGAGTGACTACATGAATGCAAAGTTAGACTTAACCTCAATAAATGTGCTTTTGGCATTACTTCTAGAAAATTACTTGGATTCATTATGTCTCACAAGGGCATATAAGTCAATCCAACCAAATTATGAGCCATAAAAAACATGCTACCACTAACCAATCTAAAGCAACTCCATAGTTTGTAGGGCAAGATCCAATCCATAATATGCTTCATTTCTCAATTGGTTTATAATTTTCATCCATTTACAAACCTACTAAATAAGGGTGTCACATTTTTTTGGGATGATGATTGTCAAAAAGCTTTTCAATAGCTAAATCACTATCTTTCAAGTCCAATCTTTCTATTACTTCATATATTATGAAAACCATTCCTTTTATACTTATCAACAAAAAACAAAGCCTTGAGATCACTTATATCTCAACATGATGACAATGGAAAAGAGCATATCATGTAATATCTAAGACATACACTAGTAGCATATGAACACAAATATATGCCCATAGAAAATTCCTATTTATCCATGGTCTCTGTAGCTTATAAATTATGGCATTATATGTTAAGCAATAAAACCAATGTCATTTCAAATGTAGATCCACTCAAGTATATACTATTAAAAATAAATTTACAAGGATGCATAGAAAAATGGATCATGCTTAATAGTGAATTTGAGATAGAATATGTGAACTAGAAATCCATCAAGGGGCAAGTTCTTACTGATTAACTTGATGAAGTACCCCTTATAGAAACATAACCTCTCACATTCCAATTTTGGGATGAATCCATAATGACCATCATTGAAACACCTATTGAGGTATCACACTGGAAGATGTATTTTAATGGATCATTCATAGAACATGGATCAGGTTAGGCCTTTTGTTTATCACTCCATATGGGGATATAATTCCTAAGTCATTCATAATCAGCTTTCCTTGTACCAATAACATGGCCAAATATGAAGTACTCATTTTATGGCTTTGATAGGTAGTATAGTGGAACATACATCATCTAAAGGTTTATGGTGATTCATAGTTAATCATCAATTAGGTTACAAACCACAATCAGACCAAAGATGACAAGCTATTTCCGTACACGGCCATGGTTGACACTCTCAAGCAACTTATTATTGATATTTACTTTAAACATATACCAATGATAAGAAATAAAATATCAGATGTAATGTCTACCATTGGGTCACTCATTTGACATATAAACATGGAAATGGACTACCAATTTCTCATTGAAAATATAATATCACTAGTTCATGAACCATAAATATCACAATGATCTTCTATATTGTTTTTCCCAACTCTACTCAGTATTCTCAACTATATAAAAATTTACATGACCATATTTTACCACGAGACTTATCCCAAAAATAAACCAAATCCTTCATCCACAATAGATAACATTATACCTTACTTTAACTAACACTATACAAAAAATTTATTGATAACACTCTACTTCATTATTTACCTTTAGCAAAATTTATAATAACATTATAGGAAGTTCAAGAAGTGTCACGTGGAGCCCAAAATAGTGGGAAAATATTATCAAAAAAACTCTTGCATACTAGTTATTATTAGTAAACAATTAATGTAGACGAATTTGAATATGTGAAAAGTTGTGATAAGTGTTAATGACACATTGATCTAATTCATACCCTAGCCAAGAATCTAAAACCAATGTTGACATCATGGACATTCGCTACATTGGGCCTTGATCTCATTGGGAAGATAAACCCCACCTCATCAGATGGCCATAAACATATCCTTATAACCATAAAATATTTCACTAAGTGGGTTGAAGTTATACCCCTCACATGAATGGAAAGAAAATTTCCAAATTCATTTTTAACCATCTCATCTACCATTATGGTGTCCCTTCCAATATTATATTTGATAATGAAGGATCATTTAGTAACAAATATGTCAAAAATCTATGTGCCAAATACATCACTCAACATTTCTCCATGGCATATTAGCCTCAAGGTAATGGCTAGGCCAAAGCATCAAATAAAACCATTGTCATCATCCTTAAGAATATTTTTAATGATGTTAGTTGTGATTAGCACCTTCAAATATGTCATGCACTCTATACATACCATACTAATCATTGTACACCAATATGAGCCACTCCATACCACTTTTTTATGGTTCTAAAGCCATTCTTCTCATTAAGTCTGAGTTATCATCCTTATGTATATTTTTGAAGTATGTCCTAGATAATGAATACTATTTAGTAGCTTGCTTATAAGAGTTGGAATTGATTGATGAGAAATTTAGAGACGATGTGAACAGTCTACATGCATATCAAAATAGCCTTCGTTGCTAGTATAATTGGTGTGTGAAACCTAGATAATTTTATTTTGGTGATCTTTTCCTTATTGAAAACCAAAAGAATATCATGACCAAAAATAAGCATAAAGGAAATTTTATACCCAACTAGTTAGGTCCTTTCATCATTTTTGTATACTATGGCACATGAACATACAATCTTACCACATCATATGAGGATGCACTTGATGAGCCTATGAATAGTATACACCTCAAGGGGTACTATGCTTGATTGACATGCCATATTGTCGATGAGGACCATTTCAAATTGTACCATATTATCAGTATTACTCTTTGTACCATATCATTATACTGGCCGATCATTATCTTATCACTTATCCATTCTACCATTTCATTATATAAACCTAAAATTTTTTACTCACATCCTATCCTATCCTATTTGACCTTGGCTCATTCATTGGTTTCACATTTCCAGCATGAAGAATTAGATCAATTTTGGTAGTTGTTTAAAGCATTCCAAATAGAGGCATTATTTTAGAGTAGTATGATAGAAGTTTTGTAGCTGCATCCTTCATTTTTTGTCCATTATAGTCATTCTTTTTTATGTCATCTTTATTATATCTACCTACATGGGAACATTAGTGTTTCACTTGTCTTACTACTAATTATAACTACCCATGGGCAAATTAGTATCCTTGATCTGATCAATTATATCTTAGCTATAACTACTAATGCACAAATTAGGGGCAACATTTGTTTATTATGACTTGACATACCAACTATCCATTCCTATGCCATAATTTACCACTATGCCAATTGTGCCTATTTTATATAAATTAGCTACCATGTTAGTCACATTCCTCCATTGTAAGGTGTAACTACTATGAACAAAGGCCATTTTAGGAATATGTGGGTCATGTTTGATTCATGTTGAGGTCAAATCAATCTCCCTTTACCATATTATCTCACCATTTTATGAGCAACCTAAGAAAAGGTCTCACCATTTTCCAAGCTTGGACCATTTATTATCTCATCATTCTCAATTGACTTGAGCTACTCCAAAATACCAAAAACATTTGAAAAATCAATTTATAAAAACCAAAAAAAATGACCACCTCTTTACCTTAAGGATTATAATAACCCTTAATAAGTCACAATAAATCACTTGTCCCTTACCTTCCCTATCCTTTTTGAGCTTTTTTTTCCATGCACTTGCTATTTTGAAAGACTATTCATATTCTTCTATCACATCTATCTTGTTTTTTTTAATCATTTATCATTTTCTTCCTATTTCTTGGGAGAACTACTTTCAAATTGAATTTTTTGCTAAATGTATCATCCATGGAACTATGTAGGCAATGTCCACTTTCTTAGTGAATATGGAGGCAGCTTGACCACCCCCTTCCTTTTCTTGTATTCACCCATCTTTTTTATTTGCTAAGTTATTATCTATTTTCTAGGGGTAATGTGCATAGTCTTGTTTATTTATTTGTTTCTATTTATTTATGTTTTTTTATGTGCCTACTTGTTTGTTTTATGTATTGTTTCCTTGATTTAGTCTATCTGTGTTCATTGGCTGATTCATTTCACACTTATTCTTGATTCTATCTATATTCATACATCAGCAATTCCGTCATGGTTTTTATCATTGGTGATTTTTTTTTAATTAAGTATTGGATCATGGGAGTCAGTCCTTATATATATTTTTACCAAGTCCTCATGGTGTTATATCATGATGCCTACTATCACATGATACATAAAAAATTAAATTCAGGAAGTCTACACAATAATTCTAGTATTAACATTTCCTTGGCACCAACACCAAAAATAAGCCTAATCATATCCCAAATAAAGTAATTAAACAATGAAATAATTTCAACCTTTGTTAGTTTAGATGAGCATCTCCCTACTAGTAGGTTACCCAATTCATCTTTATGCTCACTATCAAGTTCTCATCATTATGTTTTCAATCATCAACTATCATATCATGTTTACCATAATCATGGTACAATGCTTATAATAACCTTTAGGAAAACCATTGCACACTATCCCACTTGAATTCCTAATGATTCTAACAACCTTTAGGTAAATCATAGTTTTATCTCTTTCTTATGCCTACCTGAGGCATATTGTTATCTTATTTTTCTATCCTAACTACGACAACTCTATCTTCTCAATGATCATAACCTCCTTTATGTAAATCATTATTTTATCATACCACTTTGCCACTATAGAATTTTAATTCTTATAACCACCTTTGGGCAAACCATTGTACACTATCCCACTTGTATTCTCAATTAATTTCTCCCAATTTTTCACAAATCATTCTATTATCACCCCATTATTTTAATTTATTTAGTCCACTTATTTCCTTCTTTCGAGGGACTATTTTCCTATCCTTTTTACAAACTCTCCCTATATGGGGTAACCTATAGATCATCCATCTCCATTAAATTCATAATCACATAGAATTTATTTATTCTTTGATAAGATTTTATTGTGCTTATAGCTTGTAATGCCTTCCCAAATAGGGGAAAACTATAGATATCTAAAAATTACCACCAATGGCTTCATATATATCTTTCAAAAAATTATTAACAACCATTGAGCATCTATCCTAATAATTTATATAAGTCTCAAACATGGCTTCATAACCATGCAAATAAATCAATCTAGCCCATAAATCAATTAAATAGAATAAATGCACCATCATTTAAATCAAAATATTGCATAAATATTCAAATGCCTAAAATAGATTAATCCTAATTAAATTCATCTATGAGTAGTTAAATCAATTATTAAAAATTAATATTCAAAAATCAAAAGCATCTTAGGAATGAATCATTACCATTTGCAAGTTGTACAAAATAGAAAATATCTTAAAACACACCTATTGATATTAAACATGAGGTTTTGACACCTTTTAACCCTACTAGGGTTATCTAAAAAAACCTAGAATAGGATTTAACCCATTCTAATTTTATTTCAAAGCCTATAAAATCAATCCTAAAGGTCTTCATTTAGAGAGCTTGAAAGGTAGTAGATTTATAATGGTAAATTTGATTCCTGAAGAAAATGCATAGTGTTATAATGCCAAAATAAACCCAAGCCAATCCAAGCCAAACATAGTTCCAAGAGGAGATGGAGATAGCCAAGCCCCATTTATAAAGACTTCCTGAGCACAATATGAGCAAGCTAATGAACACATCATTTGGAGTAATCAAGGAAGGTAAAGAAAGTTGTCATTTCTTTGTACTTTAGTTGTGTTTTCAATTGGTTTATTCACTAAGATACCCTCATGATCTAGGCCTAAAGATGTTATTTTTCTAGTGTGTTGATTTCATAATTTTTGAAACTAGCACTATATTAACCTCCTCTCTTGAGTCAAATTCCTTGATCATAGTCATACACAACAATCTAGGATCAAAACTCTTCCTAGATAGTATTTGGATCCTCTAGATAGCAACACACTATTCTAGTATCCTTAAGGGCATGATAATACCCCTTAAAACTAGGTAATATGATCTTATGTATATTAATTTACATGAGTTTAAGATGCTTTTACCTTTGTTTCTAACTATTGGATTACTTGATTTGATTGATTTGGAAGTGAAACCCTACATCTCCATGTTGTTAGGGTATCTGAGTATCATAAGTATCAAAAGTGTAATGTTAGATAGGTAGGCTAGATGTGACCTCAACACCCTATTATTTTAATTTTTTTATACATACCAATACCTCCAGAGGGGATCCAACCTGATGCAGTTCTTTCTCTTAATTGCTTGGTGTAATTATATGTAAATACTATTATGAGTGTCAACTTGAGTGTTTTGAGTATTCTTTAGAATGGAAGTATGAGTAATCTAATCTTAATAATTATGTAGATGTATATATTAAAAATTAGGGAATAATAGAGATCAATAAACTTGATTTACATTACTATTTTTCTATATGTTTATGAGTATCTGCATTTGATTTCTATGTAGTGGGTAAAGGAACAAAAGTGGTATATCAATATTGATCTAGTGATTATAAAGATATGGAATAGGTATAGTATGACCCTTAGGTGTATTTATAAGTGTAAATATGTTTATTAAAGGATGAAAGAGTTAATGGATAATAGCATAACTAGTTGGTCACTATCACAATGCATTAGTGTCAAAAGGGCCATGCTAGTGTCCAAGTGGTAGACTATGGTGCACTAGGGGGCATCGATGCCTATGAGATGGTCTAGGACTTCTCTCGATACTTATTCGTATGGGTTGGACCCACACAAAATTTAGACAATGCAATAAATAGGACCTAAGATAGGTCTAGGGCTAGGCTAGGGTTAGGGTGGTCTCAAGTGACACTCACTACACACAGGTTAGATTTTATAAGACAACAAACCTCTTGTAATATCATTTGATGATGTAGAGAATGTGTCAACTTAGTAATTTATATAGTAGTTAAATAATTTATGTAACATATGGAAATTAGGTCAGGAACGGGTCATCTATAGATAGGTGTATCAATGAATAATGTAGTACACATATCTGTGAATAAGAATATTTAGTAAAAGTACATGACATATATCATGAAACCTCTCATTGTTAGTTTTTCAAAAAATGCAATTTTTAATGTCACACATAAGTCTAAAGGCCACATATAAGCTGCATAAAATGTCTCAAAAAAAGAGGATAAGGGAAACATGTGTGAGGGAATAAATATGTTTAAAATAAGGAACATCAAGGATCACTCATCGGTTAATTCAAAGGGCAACACAAAATAGTCACACATAAATTAACATGTCATGTAAAAGTGTAATAACATAAATTGAGAATATACGAAGGAAATAGTCTAAACCATATAGATATATTAATATCACATCAAAGTATAATGGAATATAATGTATTTATATCTAATAAATGACTAACTAGTAATGTATGTGTAATAAATATATGTAAAGAAACATGGTACAAAGGCATTATGAATACTTAACATGTAATAATGAAACTTTTGGAATAAGATTCCCTTGATATAAATATTTATATTGTAAAGTAATAATAAAAATAGGGGCATTTCATTATTAGTGACATGAAATCAAAACAAATTGAGGATCATAACATTATAATCCTATCTGCTAGGATAGAGAATGATCAAACAAGAGGTGAATCAAGCGTAAAAACACATTAAAAAATTATATCTTTATGGGATATTCATTTGCATATCATTCTAAGATGATTTTGCCCAACTCGTATACTATAGATCTTTGGAAATGTTGAATCCATGTATTGCAGTAATTTCACCTTGTCTGCTTCATGTATATATAATTTTATTGACAATAAATTTAAATCTCTAATATGATTTTGGGATGTAAGTTTAGTTAAAGAGATCTTTTATATAATGGCCAAAGGCCCTTTGCATTTATAGACTTTGAGGATAATTTTCAAATTTACATCTCATATATAAATTAAGTGTCGAGAATTAACTTTAAAATGCATGATTTTACACACGTAGTGTGTAATAAACTTGATTTAAGACATTTTTTTAGTATGCTAGAAATTTTGAAAAAAATATGAAATGATTGGACCTGTTAGAGTGTGTTATATGCCATCTAAGAGAGGATCAAGTAGGAGGATATATAAGAGGTGTAAGAGAGAGAGTGTAATTTTCCATCTCGTAATCCATATTGCATTCACTCTTCTCCATTTTCCATTGACTTTCTAAATGATGTCACTAATGTGAGGTAAAATTTAAATTTGTGTATTTCGAAAATAGATAATTTCAAATCAATGGTTTTTCCAGTAGAATAGGATTAGATTGATTAATTAGTATTAATAGTGTCATTTTGAAATGTTATTGTAAAAATCAAATATTCATTTAGTTGTCCTATAATAGCATTAGTAAAGGACTGATTTTATTTATGATGTTGATGTTGAATTAAATGTTGTGATAGAATGTATTTTACCAATTAGGGATGTGACATTACAAATTTTGATTAAATGAATAATTATGTGAATAATTGGATTAATTTAAAACTCCCAACTATACGTGTGTGTTATTGTGGAAATTAATTCCTATTGCAATTTTGACATAAAAGTGATGAAAATGAAGTGTCTACATTTTGACCCTATTCAAGAATGTGGTGTGAGACACAAAGTGAAGTAACATAATCTAAAAAATGAAAACATTAATTAGAATAATTTGAAATATTAGACAAATAAATAATTAGTGACCCATGATTCCACCTTGAGAGGGCATGAAAGGGTGAAATACATGGATGAGATCTCAAAAAATAGAGGAAAAAACAAGAATGGGAGAGATTAATCTATGGCTAAAATTAAACCACTTGAGTTATTGCTTGTATGCTTTGATTTCTAATTTTGGAGAATAATAAAATTGGATTGTCCACAAGGCAAGGGGAAGAGGGAAGGATGCATCCCAAAATAAGAATCACACTTTGAATTTCCCCAAACATGATGAAAGCTATGTGATTTTAGTTATAATAAATGTTAAATGATGGAATTACTCCATAGAGGGAAAATAATTTACTAATGATTTTCCCTAGCAGGTCAGATTCGATCAATGATTAGTTTTAAATGGTTTTCCCTAGTAGGTATTTTTTTATAATTGATTAAATTAATTAGTTAATTTATTATCATTTATTTTACCATAAAATTTAATAGTACTTGGAATGAGAGATTGATATTTGTTAAATTTATAAAATGGTTATGACTTTTTGTATATGATCATTTGTGTATGTATCATGAGTAACATATAAATTAGTAATTTTTTTTAGTTGATCATTTTTTTTATTATAAGATAAGGAGATTTATTTCTATGACATTTCTAGTCATATAATTAGTAATTAGTTTTTTTTTTAATATCTAGCATTAAGCACAATAATTATAAAGGAATCATGTTGACATTGGATGTCATAAGCACAAAACTTGATTAAAATGCATATTCAAAAACCCTCAAGTCAATATATTGATAATTAATACCTAATTGTAAAATGTGATATAATAAACCAAAGGTAGCCAAGTAAAATAAAATAAATGCACCAACAACAATCAAAAAGTCATAAACTCGCAAACGCACAAACACACAATCCAATATAAATAAGTAATTCATGGACATTTTATGCATGTGTAATAATAAGTTTTTATTCGTAAGTATTACCCTAAGGTAAATAGACGTGTTATATAATACTTGTGATAGGTTTGGTATGGGGGGACTAGAAGAAGATGAAGAAAGTGGTTGAGCTATCTCCAAATTCCAAAAATAAGGGGATGTTGTATACATAGTCTAAAGTAATTTAAGCCAAATGTAATTCTCCCAAGGAATTAGAAAATAAAAATAGTAATGTTTAATAAATAGTAAGTAAATAATATAATAAATGGGAATGGACTCTAAAAATGGTGAGAGTGTGCAAAGGATTAACTCATAAAATAATGAGAGAATTGAATTTATATGGAAATATGGATGGTAGTAAGAGTTTTTGAGTTGGCCTAAGATGCCTTATGTATTCAAATACTACCCACATAATTTTTATGGACCTTAGAGCAATTTAGTTTCCTTAAAATGGAAGGATAATGAAGGAATGGCACTGTGAATGATTATGGTGAGATAATGAGTTCCCACCCTAGAAAGAATGTGAACATGATGACAAGTTGTAAAATTACTTTTGTGTCTTTATATCTTTCCTATATATTTTAAGCCTATTTTTTAAATTTTTTACTTTTAGGAATTTTTTTTTAATTACAAGTTTTAAGCAGTTTTTGTGGCTTTATATCTTTCATGGAGATTTTAGACCCTTTTTCTAAACAAGATATTTACAAGAATTAATTGGTAACTGTGATGTATAAATGGATATAAAATATATGTATAAGGTTTATGTTTAACCCTAAAATGGATCTAAAATGGGGCTGTCTATATTAGGAAAAGAGTAAACAAAAATGTAATGGCACAAGGGTGAAAATCAAATATAGAGAAGAGAAATTAGATGTTAAACTTATATATAAAGATACACTAAATTTATTATGCTATATAGTCCAAATATGGGAAGTATAACTATGCTAAATATAAAATTGAAAAATAAGTGAAGTACTTATATTTTTGATGATAATGCAGTTTTGGATCTAGAACATGATAAAATAAGGTGGGAAGAATATTTTAGAGTGATCATTAGATTCTAAATTTTGACACCTCTATCTCTCTATCTAATAATGTTAGTTTGGGATTGTTTCATCAACATTATTATCTAGGTTTTATGCTAGTGTATTGTACATAATATCTACTAAAATACGATGTGACCACTTGGATGATTTTGTGTTTTTCATTGCCTTTGCTCCAGTGCATTCAAATTTGGGTAATGGAAATCACTCTTTCAAAAATGGCAAAACCCTAGCTTTCCATTTTTAATGTGACCTTTAGGAAAAATGGGTTGGTGGGCACATACTATTGATCTAACCACAATTACCCCAATATCAAAGGAAGTTTCTTACATATCAAATAATTAATAAGAGGGCCTCAAACTTAGGTAGTTTCCCCTATGTGCCAGCTGGTGTGTGAATCATACATTATGTGAAAATAAGGTACAATATTGACCTAGATTTTAACTTGGAAAATTGGGCTCTTCGGTTGTTCCTTTAGTAATTAAATCATGTAGATGTGTTTTACTTATAATTGGAATGGAAATATAGAATATTTTTTCAATTGAATGCTTGATATAGTTATTTTGATAAGTTCATTGGCCACTCAGGTAGTTTTTAGGTATTTTTAACTAATGATTGATCTTGTATTTATATAAATACCTTTGCATTAATAACACACATTAAATAACTTAGACCAACCATTATGATACATTTAATTTACAAATTAGATTAATTTAGGCCACTAGACACTTGCATCAGGATAGGACATTAACATTGATACTACTACCTATCTTGGACATTAGTGTCTACGGAACATGAGAGTAAGTATAGGTTGGGAATTTGTAGATTTGAATATAAGTACATTATCATCATTGTATGAAAGATAGAAGACTTAGGTCAACAACAAAATATTCATTTAACTAAGAGATATAGGCCAAGGGGAACAAATATAGAGAATATGCAAGACTTTTGAATGTCGAAAAGGTAAATAACTGAGAGTAATAGCTAAATCTTGATTTTTCCAAGTGTACAAGATTGAGTTGCTATATAATCATAAAATATCATATGCATTACATCCACCCCTTAATCTAGTAATAAAATTTATATTTTAAAGGAAAGGAATGCATACTTGGGTGTGTATATGCACCTTATATTTATTATTCCCAACTTAAGTAGTTTTTTGGTGATTGACCTACAACCAAAAACACATTAAAGCATAAAATTAGTGCATATAGTCTAGACTAAAATTAATGGAAATAAAATAAAATTGAAAGAGGAACATTTAGGAGTACATAGGTGTGTTGATGTAACCACCTTACTTATTGGTAAGTTATTTTGAAAAATATGTATCATTTTAAGGCTGAACAACTAAGATTAGGGAAAATATAGATAAATATTTTAAATTCATATATCTAAAGATATATATATAGAGATATTGGAAGGCATATTCCACCAATTTTAGGTAGAAAGTGACTTCGATGTAGCAATTGAGATTCACCCAGCCATGCAACCCATTGATACTTATAACCTAGTGAGGCTGGATGATCAAGGCCAAAAAAAAATTGTAGAAATATTGAGTGATTTTATCACCTAAACCATATCAAATGTTATCCAACTATTGTGGTACATTATCTCAATAATGTCTAAAAATTTCCATAAGGTATAAGTGCAAAAAGGTTCATGATATGGTAATAGTCCATAAAATAGTTTTGAAATCTAAAATTGATTTGGATTTTTTAATATTTAGGCACATTTTACATAATTTTCTCACCTTAGATATGTCTCATGTTAAAACTATGTATAAAACTATTACCAATGTACATAATTTTGCCACAAGTATGAATTTGAAACATATAATTATGTGCTTTGCCTAGTTAAGATAACTATGTAAGTATGAAATACATGTTTCCAAAGCATGTCCCCACTATATATGGAGAAATATAAAACCTAATATAATTAATAAAGCAAAGGACATGTTTCCAAAATATTCTCCTACTATAAACTGGAAATGGTGAATACTTAACATGTGTGGATAACATTCTTCCAAATCATACCCCTACTAAATTTTAGAAATGTGAATGTGTGGAAGCCATGGCCATATGTCATTCCAGCACTAAATCTAATAATTTTGAATGTGTGTAATCTAATTCCATATTACATGCCCCACTAAATATAAAAACTGACATAAGTACCGCATACTGAATGAGTGTGGAGAACATGCTTCCAATTCATTGTCCCACTATAATATGGAGACTATTATAATTACCATATTTAATTAATATGGATAGCATGCTCCCAAAACATTCCCCCATTGTAATATGGAAACTATGCCAATTATTGAAAACATGTATCTATGACATGCCCCCACTAACATGCACCCCCCTTGATGTAAGGGAAAGATAGGAAATGGTAGTTACCTCACCTCAAAAGTATAAGGAAACTATATAATTTATAAATGTAACCATGTATCATATAGAAGTAACATGTCTATGTTGATATAACATTCAATCAAATAGAACCAATGAGATCTCATTTAAGACTAAGATTCACGATATTGATCATGGAAACATATATATAGTAACAATAATATCTCAAAATAAAATAAACACACATAGAATATCAGTCAAAATCAATTCAAAAGGAAATGGTTCAAGGATATCACAAATAGGGGGCATGTTCAAATACTATATAATTAAAGGGACATGACTTAGTCAATTCCCGTAAAGGCAAGAATGCCATATTCAAATGTCCATAAAATAAAAAATGACATGAAAATGTCATTGAAATTATACATAGGCATGGGGATGTAAGCAAAAAAACATATTCAAATGCTTTAAAAAGGAATACAAGACACTCAAGGAAGCACATAAAGTAAAGCATAAGAAACCAACATAAATATGTCATACTGGCCCATAGATCCAATGTTTTAGGAAAAGTATGTCAAGTGTATATTATATTAAGTACCTTATATAAAATATAATCATGGATAATAGGCATATTTAAGTGCATATATTATCCCAAATATGATAATGTAAAGTGATTATTGAATCATATGACATGTGTGTATAAAGATCAAAGAAGCATATGCACCCAATGTCCATATGACATAAGTATAAGGAAATCCCAACATCAAAAATATGAATGTATCATATTTATATGTATGCCTATATCATAATTAAGTATACATGTGGCATATATGTGTATGTAAGAACAAATGAATATTTCATCCATCAACATGGATTTAACACATGGATGTCAAGGAGCTCATAGAACTTGAAAGTGCCAAAAGTTATCTTTGGAATTTTGTATGTGTTTTATTTTTTTGGTATTTATGGAATATTTGGCATAGGTTTAATCAAGTAATTTATCATCTTCAAAATGTCAAGGGCCACCTGAAAATAATTTTAATATTTATTTATATCAATTTACTACCAAAATTTCAATGCTTATGTGTAATGGTTTTCTTAAATCCAATGGTGCATGAAAATAATCATGTCTATCATGTTGTATGCAAATATATGTACCCATATGAGTAAATTTTACACACACATTTTTAGTGTCTATCTTATAATTCCATTCAACTAGCCAAGTTTGTTCTGACTTTAGTTTTAAATGTGGTTTATTTATTGATATACATATAATTAAAGTTTTAACATGTGGTCATAAATATATAAATAAGTGAATGTATCCTCATTATTCAAGATCCAACGAAGAATATATTAGTTTATTTAAAGTAATTCCTAATCGTGTAGAAAAATTTGTCCCACAAGTTATAACTCGCTTATTTGGATCAAACCCAATTTTGTGGTAATATACCCCATAAATATTAGAAATAATCATTAAATCATCATGATTTCATATATTAAGGTATATTTATCCTATGAAAGATAAGAATTATTGTTATTTTTGCCTATTATGGACACATTGCATATGTGTCCTTCACTCTTATATCATCAGATTATATTTTTTAATATTTCACATTGATTAGTAGTATGGTCAATGATCTAATGGTAATTATAATATGGTACTCCCTTTATATGGAGTATTCTACTACCTAATCTATGTCTAGTATAAGGTAAATAAATCATTCTATGTTCAAGTAAAAAATATAATATGGTATCATTTGTATCATGTTATATTATGATCTATAGTATTTGGGGTAAAACTTTTTGAGAATATTCCACATTATTCACATGATTTACATCCATGTTTCCATTATAAGGTTTACTCAATTATTTTAAATAAGAGATATGTATGGAATGACAACATTTACATGCCCATATACTAGTTTTTATTTGTATATTGGTTTTGATTTTTATTTATCTCGATTCAATTTTATATTTTATACAAGTGGGATTAGCTTATATGTGTCAGGGCCCATAGGTTAGAATATGTTATGTGACAAGTGATCAAGTCGATAAATTTTTAATTTTCATGTTCTTAATTGTAATATCATAGGTTTTATTATCATCACTATCATAATAATTTGAAACATGGCCATCATTTTTATCAATATTGACTAATAAAGGAAGCTCAAATGTTGTGGTTTCCTAATTTTTTTATAGATCCTTTGTGGAAGTTTATTTATCCTTATGCATATTCACATGTACCTTAAATATTAATATATTATTTGTATCTATAAATAGATCAGCCATTGTACATGACTCACTGATTTCATTGAATGTATATGTTCAATAGAAATGGATTGCTTAGATGGTAATACTATAGGGGTGCCTTTACTTTTAGATTTTACCAAAATTTAAAAGGTTCACTATAAGTAGGTATGAATAATAAGGTCCCCTTATGTATGAATTTTACACATCGATGAAGTGTATATTTGATACATTCCATAAAATATATCTAAGGTCTACCAAAAATTAAATTCTAATGTAAGAATTGAGACATGACCTAAAAAGAATTTAAAATTTTTCTGGTCATAAGGTTACATCCAATGTAATTTTTACAATTAAAGGGCTATGTGAATTGATAAACCCTTTTATGTTCATAAAAATGTTTTGAATAAGGATTGTGTTGATAGATATGGGTGTTATGAACTACTTTCTATAAATGTTTTTGCCTTATCCATTATCAATGAGAACTCTTTTGATATGTTTAATTTGTATTCTGATTTATATAGATAAATACAAATTTTGATCAATAATAATTTTGGTTGGTAAATATATTGGATCAAATGTGATGATATTGTTATTGTTCTTAATATATTTAATAATATCTACAAAATAATTAGGATTAATATCATTGGGAACATGTGTCTCATGTAATGGATCATATATTATATCCTTATAATCATTAGATTGATTTAGGAGTTCAAAGATTGAAATTTTTATATGTGTATTGATCAATTGGTAAATAACACCATATAATTTAGATTTTATTAAAATTTAGGGTTTATGTGGCACTTAATTTATATTAAGACATGGTAGGATGGGTTGGGAAACCTTACCTCTTTTATTAGTGACAACATGGACCACATAATCTAATAAAAACCATCAGAATGTAATGGGTATAGGATGGTAGCTGTAATTCAAATAATATATAAGGCAAATGCAAGGTTCATTTTAAGATCCCATGTTAGAAACTGCCTTAGGTTTGTTTAGATGAATTCAATTCATAGCCTAGATGAATCTAAGTGTATCTAAGAAATAAAAGTGCCTTGTTTGTTTTCCATAAAATCACTCAAAAAACATTCTACTAGGTGAAAGGCTACACTGCTCTACTATCAGTTGACACTATAATGCTAAGATATAACATGCTACTAAGCAATAATGATATGTTACTACTTGACAATAGTCTACTAGGTGATAACATGTTGCTACTTAGTAAAATTCTACTAGGAGGTATCATGATGTCGAATGACACCATATTACCAAGTAATAGTACTATCATGTCATACAACACTATACTACCACTCAGTGTTATCGTACACATCAACATGATGCTGCTAGGTTGTATCATGATGTCAAGTGATAACATTATGTTTTAACTCACTACTATGTTATCAATTGATATCATGTCATCAGGCAACAACATAATGGTAACATTATAAAAATACTAAGTGGAAACATGCATGTGCCACAAGATGACATATTTATATCATTCAATTATGTAAAATTCTATGGAAACTCCTACAATATGACCTACTTTTGTTGGTCACATGAACCAATTCTTTTTTTTCCCCTTATGGCTTATAAATACCCCCAACACCCTCATTTTCACACTTTATTCTTAGATTTTTCTTGTTCCTCCATTTTATTTTTAGACTTAACTTACAAATCTTAAGTCTTAAGTGAAATTTTAATGGATCTCAAATCTAGATAAACTTAAATAGGGATCATCCAAAACATAATTTTAAAAAATATATATTATGTCTAGACTTCCATCAATTGGATGAGTAGTCAGAATCCTATGTGGATTGGATAGATGCCTACAAACTTAGAGGTCTAGTATAAATGCCTAAAAATGACATGACCATCAACCATAACCTACTATGGTCTCTAGTTATTAGTTATAACCATATTGAGACTTAATTCTATGTGCATTTTAATGCTAAATAAATATCCTTTGGAACCTCTCCATTGGATATCCATAATTTAATAGGCCCACATTGCAATGCAAACCCTATTAAAAATAAGTTATTATTATCTGATGAAATTTAATTTTTGTCTATCTATAAATTGGTCATAGACCTAGATAGTAGGTTCTAATTTTATTAATGATACTAACATTTTATTATTATTATTGAATCATTATTATTAGGTTGATTTCTTGATTGCATGTTTTCTGCTTTCATTAAAAATAGTCAACTTAGAAGGGGAATCTAAGTTGAAAAAATATGTAATACATTTATCATAATTATTGTGCATTTATTCTAATCTAGAACTATTTATCAAGGAATACTAGTGGACATTACTTTCTAGGCTATTTACTACATTCTTCATTCTTTATCAGGTGTCAAATATGACTGGTGTATGATTATATCCAATAGAATTAGAGATGAGTTAAATCATACATTTTCCAAAGATGCATCCACCATTTCATCCTCCAATTATATTATGGTTTTTTATTATGGGGCCTTATATGATATACACAATGCATCAATTCCCACTTCCCTCCATACAAAAATATTAGCTAATTATTTGTTGATTGATGAGCACGAGGTAAATTTAGTTTTTAAAATAATCACCTCTATTAATTTATACATATTTAAAATTTTAACATTTAATGACTTGTTAGCTATTAAAGGTAAGAATGCATGCATATAACACCAAAAAATAAGTGGCATCTAAAGTTTAGCATGATTCAGAGGGCTCTGGCATTACCAAGTCCACCGAGTCTTTGTTCATTTCATTTCAAATTTCTAAATCCTGAACAACTAATTATGTATCATCTCCACTTGGAGGATCTACCAAATTTCCTTGATTATTTTCTTCTTTATTATATAATTGGAAAATTATTTTTCATATTAGTTTATTAAAAAAAATTGTAGTTGACTCTCAAGATTTTTCTATTGAGTATTTTTCCTGACAATGCATTCAATGTTTACCACCATACTTTTTTTTGAATTGAAGTTTATTATAATTGGGTAGTTTATTAATTGGATAATTTACACTATTTTCAGGTGATACCACCACTATAACTCCTTCTAGCATAATCATAATTGAAGAGGTAATCTCCCTAAGTACACATAATAACTATTTCATTTTGAATTTTTAATAATTTATGTTTTTGAATTTACCATTTTTGAATAATTTTATGTTTTTTAGGTTACCCTACATCTATGAGGTGACCAAGAAGTATATCACCACCCCCACCACCCATATAGACTCAGATAAGAGGAAATAATATCTCCCTCCCTACACAAAGTAGAGGAACCCTACAAATTTACAAATTTCCAAATTTCTCTGTTGGTGTTGTTTCTAGTACATATAGGGTCTTACGTGTTTACATCAGATTGATCTAGATGAAGAGTATCTTGGGATTGAAATTTTGGCCCCAAATGATGGTGGATTCAATCCACATGACTTTATTCACGATGTTAATGTGCGTATATTATAAGTGCCTTATACCTCCTCCCCATCTACCCCATCCACCACTGATAATTTAAACATGTCTGATGATTCCATAACTAATTTTTCATTAGATAATTTAGTTTTAAAAAATCTACTTGATAATTTGAGGGAGGGTGTTATTGAAGAGTTTAATTTTTAAAAATAATTAGAGATAAGGGTAAAAGCATTGATCAAATAAATCAATGGTTGTTATCACAATAACTCTCAAAGAGTTAATTTATTTTTGCTTGTTCAAAAGGAACCTCAATGATTGTTGCTTTATTTAATGAAGCTATATCATAGTTAGTTTTATATTAATAATGTTTAAAGTGATAATGTTTTATGAATTAAGATAAACAGGTTGGAAAATTTAAATGGAGAATCCCTTTCCTATTTCAATAAATGAGCTAGAGATATAAACCATGCTACCATTTCGCATGTAGAGAAGGAAAAAATTGTGGTAAATTTTCATTATTTCTAACATTAATTTTAGTTATACTTTTTATGTCCTTGAGTCTTATATATTATTTTTTTATTGTAGGCAAAATATGGAAATCTAAAGAAAGAAGCATAGCTACTTAATGTGAATTTCAAAAATACCCTCAAAATTATCACCTCAACAATTGCATTCAAGGAAAGTTTATTCTATTAATAAAAAAAACACCATTTTCAAAAAAAATATTATATAACATGGGATGAATCCAAACATTTTATTGAATCAAAAAAAATATGTAGATCCAACTATTATTTTAGTTACAGATGTAGTGAATTAGGAGAGAGAAAATCTTTAAAATATCAAATTTGATGTAGAGGATCTTCTTAAAGAAGGAGTTATCATGGAGGGTACATAGGTAGGTCATGAGAGTGGGGTTTCAATGGAGGTAAATGCCAAAATCAAGTAGGTGGAGAGTTTGTTAGACAAAAATGTTAGTTGTTTCAAAAATATTATAATGTTCAAAATGAAAATGATTTATATCATCTTTGTTTGAAAAACACTTGTTTTATTCAATACAATTTTTCATTTCAATGATATTTTACACTTGTTTCAAATACTTTAGGTATATAATTTTAATATTTTAAATGTATTGTGGTTAAGTTAAATATTATACAAAGATATATTGGTGTATTAGTCTAGATTATAATTTTTTTGTAGTATTTAAATAATGCTTATGTTTAAATGTATTGTGGTCTGGATTGCAAATGTTTTGTAGTATTTAATTAATTAATAATTTGGAACATTCTTTGTTTTTGAATTAATGATTTTTAATGTGTTTTGGTTCAATTTATTTTTCCTTAAATACTAAATGGTTATACTATTATATTAGTTTTACTATTTGAAAAAGTGTTGGTTAAATGTATTGTTTAAATATTCTTCAATCTTAACTATTGTGGAAGCAATGTTAGGAAATTCAAATTTTACATTTGGTATTTACATAGAGAAAATAGATATTAAGATTATGTTATAATTTATTTATTATAATATATTATTATTTAGAGTTATATTGTTATGTAACAACAATATAACATATATAAGTTTATTTTTATAGTTATTAGATTAAGTTATTATAGGGTGTGATTAAAATATTTGTTTATATTTTAGTTCAACGCTTATGAATGTATTAAATCTATGTATAAGCTCTCAAAATTAATATTATAGACAATAGAAATAATTAAAACTAAAAAACTTAATGATTAGAGAAGTTTTAATGGCAGGCAAACATGTGTCCTATAGTTCATGTCTATATATAGACTTATATGCTTCAATGAATGCTCTAGTGATTATAAATGTGTTGTGATGATTTAAATGTTTACATTATGTTTGAAATACTATTTTATTATTATAAATGTGTTTTGAGCACTGTTAAACATCGTGTTTAGTCTCAAATATTCAATTGGTATAGAAGTTGTACTATTTGAAATGCACATAATTGTAATAGGATAAATAAAGTACTTAATTCCAGTCTTTGGAAGAAGTTTCATAACCAATCCATATATTTTAAGAAGATGGAAAGAGTATACATTAATTAATTATATTATACTATTTATACTATTTGAAGATAAAAGAATATGAAATATTTTATAAAATAGTAAGTGATATACTTATCAAACTAAAACATGGGCATTTGAAATAATCTTTGAGAAGCTTGATCATCATAAATGTGATTTGCATCTAACATGATAGTGATATACTCAATCTTAGTATTCACATACTTTGCATTGGTATTTGTATTACTAACACCTCTTGTTTCAACTATAGAACTCTATGATTCTAGTACTTTGTCATAAGAAAACTTGTCCACAGAATACCATGAAACATAGTGATCTCTTAACACTTTCTTTCATGTCTTCCTTCTCAACCATTTATAGACATATTTCCATTTATCAGTCACTTATATCTAACCAATGTGATTGTGGAATATCAATAAACCCATTATGTTGAAATAAAATCTTATAATCTAAAAAATTAGAAATGGGTTTGCCCATTTTAAAAATGTGGGAATTAATAGAGAACTATACATAATTTGCCTTAAGATTGAACTAAATAACTTTTTAAAATTGAGCTTTGATTATTCCCCCTTTCTCATCAAGATGTTTTTGTCACTTTTGATCATTTTCATATTCACATGCATATTTTACATGCATGATTTCTTCTCAATTTTCCATATGTGTGCTATTGTTATCTGTTCATCTAAGTGCTTTATGAATACATATTTCCCATAATTTTTCTCAATTATGTCTAATTTATGTTTCATTCTATGTTATTTTCTAAGTTTACAACTACATATTGTACATTTGCATTATGTTGGAGTCTCATTACCATTTCTTGGTACTACAAGTTCTATAAATGGATATTTTATAGCCCAGCCAACTTGAAAAGACCTTATTATTGTCCATGTACTTATATTTATTTGTTTAATTTTTTGCATGGAATTTTCAACTACATTTGGTGTATGAAGAGAAATACAATTCTATTCTGGAGTGCCCAGAGGGGTATCTTATAGGGGTGGCATGTCATTAATAAAATCTTTAGATTGTGAGATGTTATTAGGATTAATTATTTCTAATGAGATAGTATAATTATAAGTGGTAATTTTTTCATTGAAATGGTTTTAAAATTATTCTAAAATTAAAAAAATACTCATTTTTAAAAAAGTTTTATAACTACTTGTATTTGGAATGCATGCCATTTACATAGTCTTATGTCTTGGTTTTATAAAATAAGATAGTATGTTTGATTTTCTTGATATTTGATATGGTGTTTTACCCTTACCATTTCCACCCACTACCATTATAACTAAAGGAGGATGGTAAGGGACTCAAGATGTAGATAGGTGATAGTGGTTGAGAAGGTGACAACAACTGGCATGATCATGCTAGTAGGTAGTAGAATGGTGCAAGGTGTTAAAGAACTACCAAGGGGATCAATTATGTCAAGTGGAATAAAATTTCACTGATCATGTGGCACAACGCTTATAGGATACATAGATATTCTAGGTGGTAATTTATTGTCATTCAATATAGTGCTACTAGGTAGCACGGTCACACTATAAGATGGCATGGTGTTACCATAAAACATAGTGTTTTTAAGTGATGTAATGTTGATAGGTGGTGAAGTGCTATCAAGAAATGTAGTACTATCAAGATATTAGGTGTTATTAGGTGGCATAGTTATATTAGGTAGCAAAATGCAGTTAGGTGGTAGAATGTGGTCAAGTGGCATAGCGTTATAAGGCAATAGAAGTTAGGTGACCTCAAGGCTCAATATCTTGGCAATGTGTTAAACAAATATAATTCTATGGTAACCCCTATGAATATATGTACTATATATAAGGTAAATTACATGGATACACCCTAATTATTTTAAATAAATGTCGAGTTGACCCCTAAAAACATTACATACTAAAATTTTAGGTCAATGGGCCCTATGTAATACTCCCAAAAATCACCAATTTTTTTTATAAAACCAAAATATTTAGGAATTAATGAATATTAGATATATAGCCTTTTGAAATGAATTGTGAAAAGATATTAACTATTGTGTTTGATTTAAAACCCTATCATTATTATCATAGGTTTGCTTAAAATATTTGAAAAATATATTCATGTAGCAAACCATAACAACTATAACATATTATAATCTTAAATGGGTAATAAATGCATCCATGTTGCACATATTTAATGACTATCATGGATCAACAACACAAAAATTTGAAAACCCTAATTTTCCTAGGGTTTTGATGTTCAAAGATCAAGTTCAAAAAACTTTTAACCCTAAAATAGATCTACATAGGGTTTATCTATATTATTAAAAGGGAATAAAGAATTGAAATGGTAAAAGGGTTATAATCAAATCTATAGCAAGATAATTAAATGCTAACATCATATACAAACATACCCTAAATTTATTATGATGAGATGGTATAAATATATAAATTACAACTATGAAAAATGTTAGCTATCTATATATCACCCTAAAAGAGGTCAAATGAAATCATGACTGACCCATACTTGGACTAACATGGGAATGGTCTAAGGATGTGGGATACATATATCTAGACCAGACCTCTAGGTTTTTTTATGAGGGTAGATCCTTAGATTTCATAGTTTGGACCTTTATTTCTAAAGCCTAAAATTATTTTAGATGAAGAGGGTCAAGAAATATGCATGAATTAAAACCTATGGTAACATGTGCTGATACACTAAGAATTAGTTAGATCCACTCTTGAACTTGGATATTTTATCACACTAATAGACTGTGACTAAAGATATTGTAATGTTTACTATAGTTTATATGCAATAATATTCTATATATAGGTGAATTTTACATAGTCAAACTAGGGAGTAATGAAAGTAAGGTCTGGTTAGAGACACTTAAATTTGGATGTCTAATATATCCTTGGGAGATCAATGCTAAGACATAAAATATATATTGAAAAGAGAATTGATAGCACTTAGGTTGATCTTGGACATGAAAGAGGAAGATAAAAATCATATTTTTATATCAAATAAACACAAAATAATATATACAAATTATAAAAAGACTACAAAAATCTCTATTCACTACTCTAAGAGGTGTCGAATACAAATTTGGTAGATTCTAGTCATACCAACTTGAGGGATGAAAAATAATAGCTCAAATGCCATACTTATATAAAAGGAGAGAAAGAGAGAGGGAGTATTTGTAATTCAAAAATGGAATAAAAATAATTCAAATCCATTTAAAACATTATTACAACTATCTCCATAAATGAAGCTCATTTAAACCCTTTGATTGATCAAGGCCACTCCAATACACTCTAGTTTATCATACTGCCCCATTATTATATTAGCGATGGGCCATGATGGTTATAATAGTAGTATCAAGTTATTTATAGATTTTTTTTAGTACTAGTGTAACTACAACACTCGAATCCATCATTTAGAATCATGTCTTGTTACCAACTGCACTTGACTAGTTGTCATGGTGTGCATAGTGGAAAGAAGGGTCAATTTCAAGTAGCTAGTCTGTATGACAAACTATTGGGGTCCAATTTTTTGCCTTCATGGCACCTTTTGAAAATCTATCTCCTTTATCCAATAATTAGGAACATAGTTAGAGAAAGATCCCTTCATGATGTAAACCTATGAGCTAGAGGTCTATATTAAACCACATGGGTGGTCCTTTTATATTCATTACACTTTACTATATCACTTATGGTCTTTTAATTATGTTTGGTAGAGCTTAAAAAGTGGAAAGATGACCCTTTAAAACCCTATATTTATGGTCAAAAATAACCTCTAAATCTCCATCGAGAATCTTGGTCTCACCTTTGCTCTAATTAGTTGTCAAAATCTTACTCAACTCACTAACGTGTTAACTCATCTCATTCCATTGATTTCAATCATTATAAATACTTGATAACCAATGATCATATACTAGTTGAATGTATCCTTGATACATGCCATGATTATACTCATTCTTGATATTCATTAACCATTTGACCTTTGCTTGACATTAGATCCAAATATACAATGCAACATAAATCATTAGATCAACTAGGACCCATTGTTTGAAATCCAACAGCTAGTTCATGACCTTGAAAATGACATCCTCACTCATAAAAAAATATGTTTACATGACCATCATTGATGGTTTTACAATCATCAAATTTAAACTCAATAGGATCTACCTTTCTCCATCTTAATGTTGACATCCCATCGACCATCATTCAACATCCTACAAAATGTGATTGATGTCCCATAAACCATTAGATTTAAGCTCATATGTATTTTTTACCAAGATTTGTTTTGAAATTAACATGAATGTATCTAATTATAGGTCCATTTCTTAAGGCTTATAACATGAAGAGAAAAATTTATGGAGTGACCAAACTTTTAGGAGATCTTTGTAAGGTCAAAAGGAACAAACCCATTTAATCCACTAGTCCTAAGAGCATTCTAGGTGAAGATATTAAATTCTCAAGTTGGTTGGTCCATATCTACTCTTGAATGACATCCTGGTGATGGTTAAGTTCATTTGGCTATATATGGAAAACCATGCAAAATCTAACTAAGGAGACAACCTTTATCATGCATAAATTCATTTTCACTTCAATGGAGGACCTAGAACTTGGCACGTAGTAATTAGGGAAAAAAACTAAACAAACCCATCTGACCATTTTACTATACAATTACCACACATGTGAGATATATATTTTTTAATATCCTCACTCATCTCTACTAGAACCTCTTGAAAATGGTTAGGTATGGGAAAAAACATGATAAACTA